>JAVCKT010037638.1:9531-19762 GCA_032273925.1 Rhynchotus rufescens | reverse complement strand
ACAAACCCACCCACACCCAGAAACACACAAACACGTTTAGCTGGTAGCACAGGAATAATCTCCTGGTATTTCCTGAAAGCCACCCCACATAAGACACATTCACTAAACGAGATGATGTTCATCAGAAAATATTTTTGCTGAGTGAAATGAACCCAGATGATCCACAAATCTCAAAAACTCATGATAAGTAGACGTCAAAGAAAGCTTAAATTTTCCAATATAAGAAACAGTGATAAAATAACAGGACTGAAATCACAAAGGGATTTCATAGGGAGATGTTGCGTGACACACTCAAACACTAATCCACAGACAGCAACGAATGGTTTTCTGCTAAGCTGAACTACCAAAAAGTCCCTTGTTCCATTACGATTCTTTTTGTGAAAAAAAAGGAAAAAATATGTGAAGAAACAGGAAGCAACTCTGAAGAGTCAGAACCTCATAGTAACCACAAATTACAATTACATGTCCCAGAACATTTTAAAATATCATTTAGACACTGTGTTGATAGAGAATACCATGAAATGTTACGTGGTTATTTCGTAGCTGGGAGATCTGAGTTATTTAAAAGCCAGTTAAATGTGTGTTAAAAGTTAACAGCACCTTCCTCAGAACAAAAACAGATACAGTTCATGCATAGACTGAGTATTATGAAAGAATCATTAACTGTGCAGTTAAGATACATTTCACAACAATGCTATAATCAGATTTTTTTTTTCAAACTATGTCTCTTAAAGCAACAGGTTTTAATTAGATTGTTTTGATACAACAAATATCTGTACTCGAGTCAGGTAGTAATTTAAGAATGTTTCCTGCTTATTGCTCTTTTGTACTTTTGCTACTTTCTATATCTACTTTAAAAGCCTTTTGTTTGTTCCTTGTCAAGTGGCCAAGGACAACATCAGGTCAGATCAGAGACAGACAAACAGTGAATGGTCTGGAGATGGTTCTCTAGTTGGAGGGCATCAGAGAGAAAGTAAATGAATATGCACATGGAAACAAAGTTCTTAATACCAATTTTAAAAATAATTGAGAAGATGAATTTGGAGTCATACATTATTTAGATTTGACCCTGGAAATAGAGTTAGGTTTTAATTGTGCAAAAGAGGCATTTCTCAAAGGATTTTTTTGAAGAAGAAACTGTCAGAGAAAGTACTGTATTCTCTCCCACAGATTTCAAAGTAATGATCTTGTTATCAGCTCAGATCAGCTTGTGAATAACAAACAGCCTATATCTTTCATGCTTAAGATCTGGTTGGCAAAATAGTTACTATTACTTGTCCAATTTAGAGCTGACTTTTGAACTTTTAGAGAATCAAAAGCAGAGAAAGCATTTGATGGGCCACTTGGAACTAGTTTGTGGGCTATTTATCTTACTTATTAAATAACTCAGGAAATACTGGATTAATGGACTGGACCAGATTAATTAATCTGTATTCACCAACCACTTCAGTTTTTAACTTCTGTGACGAAGTTTCAACATTTTCTGTTCTTGCCTGTGGTTGGACAGTTCCCAGAGTTCTGGTGGTTTCAAGAAGACTGAACTGTCACTGCCCATTGTAATTGTAGCTTTCCTGGTTTACAGTGGTAAACAGTAGTTTAAAGTAAGAAAAGACTTTTCTTACTTTTCTTACTTTTTCAGACTGTATTAGGGTAACAACCTGTATTAGCACATTTTCATCATCTCTTGTTGCCAAAAGCTCTAACACGACCTTCTCAGCTCTCAGTGCTCTTGGCTTAGCAGCTGAACATGACTGCTCCCAGCCTTCTGGAGACAATGTACTGAAGTGTTTTGGCAAATAATTTGGATTCTGATGGCCTGGGTTCTTTGCTTTATCTTCTTAAATATATGACATTACCTCAGCCTCTTTTCCTCAAAGCTTTTTTCATGAAATGTCAGGCTTTTAAGTGCATCTCCTCACAGTGGCCTTTTAAAATGTCTGGCGTTTATGGTCACTTTAAACTTCAAGAGTGTCTCCTCCTTAAATAATGCTGGTCAAACAATTTTACAGATGAGAAGCACCATGAATCATTCCTCTCCATGCCTATCTACTGAGAATTTGCTGTACCAACAGGGTCATGAGGAAGTAGATTGTCTCTGCCAATATTTTATTTTCTGATTTTACTCATTTGGCACACATGCACAATATGCCAGGCAATGCAGTTCTAGGCTGTCTGTCTCCCTTCTCAGAAGGTTACTGAAAGCAGTTTTCTTTAGCTTTTATGCAAAATATTTTATGTAAAATCTAGTGATGACTTATTCCTGATACTTTCTACCAAACAAGAGAGTTTCCAATCGAATCTTTCAATAGAAAAAATGGCAATGAATTGTAGTAACTGTGGGCAAATCTTGCAAAGTTTTCTTTTAAAAAAGAAAACGTAAAGCTCTCTGTTTGTGTTATGTCGGCTCCTGAATCATTTCCTAACTACAATGAATTGTTTATACCAAAGACTACTAGCTTACAGAAACAGGAAGTTTTTGAATGACAGATTACGAGAAAGTGCTTTGCAACTATTTGGAAAGACAGGGAATTTGAGCAGGAGTTATTGCATGACAAAAGTTCTAGAGAACACAGGATTTGTGAGTAATTGCAAGTGTGAACGCATTCTCATTTCTGAAGGTCACTAAAGAAAGACAGAAGGTGATTGCTATTGTCACTTAGATTGCAATGGCTCCCGTGCTGTCAAAGAGAAGGTAGTTAAGACAGTGATGTAATGTATTCCTTACAGGAGGAATAGCAAGCATTGCACATCTACATGCCACGGAAATACAATGGGAATGGAGCTAGGCATGGCAACTTCCAGTCTAGTTGATACTTTAAAAAATGTAAATTAAGACATTAATACTACCTCCTTCACCTCACCATAAAATTCTGGATCCCAACAGACCATCTTCAGGAACAATTCTGATAAACTTCAGTTACGGAGACAAGATAAAATGATGAAACTAATACATACTGCTATAATGCCAGCTATCTGTAGCGTTTATAGTTAAAATTTCTGACATGTCTCAGGAGAAAGAAGGTATGTCAGAATATATTACTATGTTTATGAGATGTAAAATGTCAGCACAGCACCATATAGCAGTGCAGAACATGAATGTCTAAAAAGATCATGTATAATTTCCCCTAAAAATGCTAATTTGCATGCATACATACTTCATTTGCGGTGGGAGGTCTATGTGCTGTCCTCTACCCAAGCAGAAATGCAGCTCAAACTGTGTTGTAAGGAGTCCTTCACTAAACTTTATAACCTCATTCCAAACTCTGACTGTCAGTTAACAGCTTTTCAGAATGACAGTTTAAATCAAGAAAATGTCACGTGTATAGTAACAGGTCTAATCTTTTCCGTAAATTGCTGCAGTGATTTTCAGAAACACAGTAAATTGCTGGCGATTTACAATGAGTCTCACTGCAAGGATAACTTGACTTCTGCACATTTAACAAAACAGACTTAAATTATTCATGCATATGATTCAATGTTTTGGCAATTCTGAGAGTCATTGATTTCAGGAACATGTAGTCTGCTTTTTACCTAGGTAAATATAAATCTTTTACCTGACATTTACTTCTCAAATGTAAGATTGAAAGTGTATCCAGTCATCAAAGATCTAGGACTCACTCATCAATTGTTAAGTGGCCAATTTTATCAAACATCCAGCAATCACAAGGAATGTTTTAGGTTGTCTTTGTATAGTACTGCATATACAATACCTCAGGGCTACCAGTCTCTGCAAAGGAAGAAATGTAGTGGTATTCCAGAATGCTACAATACCCATGTCCCATCTGAAAACACAGCAAAACTGAGGGAAAAAAAAATCCAAAAATCCTAAGGTTGTATTCTATTGGTCAGATACCTACAAAAACCAGTTGTCTGGAAAGAAAAGGATGAAAGAAATACATAAAAGAATGACGCAAAGTTCAGGGACAAAAAGCAGAATGGCCATAAAATACTGTCTACCACAGTTGGGTCTGGGCTGGGTCTACCAACTCTGGTAGACAGTATTTTATGTAAAATGGATATGGCAGCAAAGTTCCTTTTACCTTGATAGCTGAATGAGGTGGGATTGCAGGGTCCTTCCTTCCCTGATGGGTATTGATTGGTATGGTCAAGATTTCTCGGAGCAATTCTTACTTCCTCAGCAATACTGCTGAGGAATACTTCAGCCTTCAGGGCAGCAATTACATCTCAGCTTATGAGCACCCTGTGTGAACCTTTGACTGCATCCCTGAAAATGCATCATAGGTGTTGTTGGCTTTACATTATTGCCATCCAGGGTATCTTCCTTCTCAGAAAAGGCAACAACTTTTGTTGGGGTAGGCAGAAGAGGATGCTGAAGCTTCTGCTTGACTGGCAAAGGAGCAAAGCCAGTTAGGTCACACTTTTTTTTCCCTAAGTTTCAGGGTCCTTCAATACCCCTTTAGATAATCAAACACTGACCAGTAGTTTTGAAACGCTCCATCTCTCCTTGAAGTTTAATGTATTTTACACATGAATGCCTTCATTTTCTTCAAAGGAATACTTGAACTAAGAAAGTCAGAATTCTATCTAATCTATATGATAAGAGATTCAGTATCTTTTGTTGAGGTGACACCAGTTTACACCAGCTCAACAGAAAGTACTCTGAAATTTGCACAATATTTCCTGAAGTGAAATGCTCAAAAAATGAAATCCTCCTAAAAATGGCATCTGTCCATATGTATGGAAGAGATAGTACTGCAGCTATTGAAATACTGTTGTCTTCAGTACTATGTATAGTTACTATATAATGCCTTGTCTTGCTCACAGGGTAAGTTAAGCTTCTGTGTTTTTTCTTTTCATCTGCAGTACAGCCACTCAATGTTAAGTACCCACTCAATGGGCTGAGAAAATGAGCTATGAAGACAAGTGGAATTACAAGTAAAACGGAGTGATAATTCTGTAAGAATAACAGAGCAGAATCCCATGAACTATTAAATCATACTTATTCGATGCGCAGACTTATGTCACTGTTGGCAAAACACTTAAATATAGGATCACATCTATATTTCCATGCAAATATATGAACTCAAAATGCAAATACTAAATTAAAAGACAAGCAATATCAGAAAGGTTATTTATTACACTATTCACAGTGTACAGCAATGTACAGATTGTGTAGTCTTTTATAAACAGACTTAATTTTTTTCTTGATTTTTTTTTCTGTCTCTGAAACCTATTTGGCTTCTAAATTTAGAGAGACTGTGTTTTTCTTTATAAAAATCATAATTTTGTGTTTTCTAAAGCATTGAATATCTTGAAGACACACCAAAATAGCAAGCGAAGGCATATGACATAAATAAGGCATAAAAAGTAAACATTAACCCAATTTTCATACCTCTACACATCCTTCCTCAACTTTTTTTTAATAAAAATTCTTTTAATTTCTTTCACCTAATATTTTTATTGGAAAAAATTATAAAGCACAAGAACTTTAGAATAGATGCCACAGTAATATATACAAGGTCAAGGCAAGTAAATGCAATGAAGATGATTGAAAATGCAATTAAGAGATACTTTTAGACACTACTGTAATGAACTTTATATATAAAAATATGTAATGGATAGATCCACACATTTTATTTATTTAATCCACACATATTTATTTAATATATTTTTATATAACATATCATGTCTTTGCATTTCAGCTTTATTGCATAAAAGAAGAATTTTATACCTGAAAAAAATTAGCTCTTCTTGCTTTTATATTAAAGCTTCCTCCCCTTCTAAAACTTAATATATAATAAATGGAGATGAGTATGCCCCTTTTTTTTAGTCACATAGTAAGTGATTAATTTTATTGATTTTAATGAGACTATTTGGGCCTTTAAAGTAAATCATATGTACTGCTGAACTAGAGCTGTAGAAAAAAAAAACATACAGAAAACTTCTAAGCAGTTGGAAAATGCAGTGTTATAAAGAGGATTTTTTTTAAAAATCTGCACATTGAATAATTTTATATGTAATGGCATCGCATTGAAAAAAAATACATTTAAAGGCATCCAAAAGGGCAGAAAATAGACAATCCACTAAATACTTCGGAGATAATTTGTCAAAGATGGGAGGGTTTTTAATATAGTATTTTTGAAATTTCATTGAACATCTTACCCCCTTTTTTTTTTTTTAACAGCTCACTTGTTTCAGTTACAAGAGCTTTGATTGAGTCTGTTTGTACAGACCTATTAGTTCATGTATTTTGTAGTACAACATTCCCTATAACTTTCATCCAGGACTCAAGGACCAGCAGCTCTGTAGTGTGTGTTGTGCTCATCACTTTTCTGAAGCAGCTGTGGGGTTTATGGACACTAGGAAACAGGAAAGACACCTCTCAACTCCTTTTCTTTTTTTCCATTTGGTTTTGAGGGCATAGGATTCAGTAAAAATCCAGTGTGTTAAGTGGCTAAAAGAGTTGTGGGGATTTTAGGTGATTGGTCATCTAGCATTTCAAGGGTTAATAAGTTAAGGATTCTAGGTCCACTGCTGGCATTCGATGGAGAAAAGACAAGGTGGAAATGTCCCTTTCCCATCTCCACTGGTTTAGGGTGAAATGAAGCCAAAATTTTGAAACATAGCAATATATAGCAAAGCCAGCATTCATTCTCTAAGGAAGTTTTATTTAGCTCCATGCTTGCTAGTTGGATAAAAAAAACAAGCACCAAGTTTCTAATGTGAGGTTTCATCAGCATTTCTCTCTGTTAGGGCACCATGAAACCTCCTCTCTTTCCTCTTCTAGCTATTTTTTCTTCATTTGTACAAGATGTGTACACCTATGTACAATATTTCAACCATAAATATCTGTACTGTGAAATTCTGACAACAGATTCAAAGCTTTCTTCAATCTGCAAACACATACACAGTTTCACTCATGTGCACATACATACCCTAGACTGCATCATCCTGTCCTCAAGAAATCAGAATACAAATTGTGAAAGGATTCCAGTCGATATAAATTAGAAATATATATAGACATATAGTAGAGAAAATTAATTGTGGAAGAAAAATATGTGAAGTAAAATCCATGATAGTAAGTCTAAGGACACTAACAGGGAGTTCATTAAGCTTATTAGGAACAAAATAAATTATAGAGATGATACAGACTTAATGGTAGGTTGATGAAGACTGATTTTTTTATGTGGCAGAAAAGGTAGACATCTCTAATAAATATTTATGATGTTCTTTATTCAGTAAGGAGTAGAATAGGAAGAAGTAGCAGAAGCAATTTCCAAACCATTAATAAATGATCTATTAATTTAAAAATGATTTTATATCTCCAGGACTGGACAACTTGCAGCTACGCTTAACAGTGTGTCTTAAAATTGCTGGATGTGGAATGTAGCTAGGTAGATAAGTTAATTTAAAAAAAAATATTTAGGGAACTTCAGGGGACTGGAGAATTTTAAAGCTGAGGCAAGGCTCCAAACTGGCACATGCAATACTTTAAGAAGAGTTGGTTTAGCACTAGTCCCAGTGAAACTAAAGAAAAGGTAATATAAAAAAAATGATGTTCAGGAATTGGTGTCAGTCAATCAGATTTCATGAAACATTAAGACTTGTTAAATCAAACACAATTTCCTTACTTCAAGAGGATAAGTGTTTAGTTGATATTAGCAAGTGCAAGAATATATTTTACTTACACTTCCAAAGGGCATTCACAAAACATACCAAAAAACAGAATGGAAGAACACTTTCCATGGGTTTGTAATTAAATAGATGGAAAACTAGCTAATTAACATGGTTGTCAATGGAAAATCATAGCTGAATCGGGCTACCCCTAGTGGAACTTCACTGTGATTTATGTAAGTCCTGATGTTATTCAACGTTCTCATCAATGTTCTAGAAGTAAATAAAAAATAACTGCTGCTAGTGGGTATCCTTGCAAAAGACACAAAGTGAGAGAGAATGGTAAATAATGAAAACGTAGGCAGCTGTACAGGGCCATCTGGACTACTTGGTAAACTGGGTTCAGGGAAACAAAATTTATTAAAGTACAGACAACTACAAAGTAATAGAGCCTAGAGGCAAGGAAATATAAGACATGCAGCAGAACTGGAAATTGCAGCCTCAAGCAATAAACCGTTTGGAAAAAAAAGTTAATATAATGCTAGAATGCTGTTGCCTACTAACAGATATAAAAGGTGATTTTACCTAGACATTTAGGATTAGAGAAGGCACTGATAGCATTCCTAGCATCTGGGAGTCTTTAAAAACTCTTTACCAATCTTTTACAACCATTTGATCATTTGATATCTTAAAACTATGTAAATTAGTCTTCCATATGCATTTCAAGAGGTAAACATTTTCATGAATATTCCTGTTTTGTATTGGAATGGAATGAGGAAATTTAAACAAATGTCAACACTAGGTGAAACATACAGGGAAAAAAGAAATCTGCTTATACTTTTTTTTTTATAGTTTTTAACATGTGATTTTACAGGATATTTTTAACTAATCATCAGATTATTTATATATTAAATAGATACACCCTAAACATAGCTAAAAAAGTAGTTATTATATTATGTCTACAAGCATACAACATGTAATAATATAAACAGGTATGTCATTAAGAAAAAAAAAGATATATAAGGATGGAAGACACTGTGAAGCAACTCAAGGTAGATGCAAAGAATATGAAATTTGCCCCAAAACAGCAGGAACAGATCTGAAGTAAAAGAACGTACAAGTATATTTGGGATGAAAATCTAGCAGAAACCAATTTCTACATAGCTGGAAACATACATGTTTTTTTTCCCTGGTGGGCTGTAGTCATTTACCAAGAGCCAATCCTCAAGGTGAATCAACCAAAAGCATTTGTCAATATCCCAATGACAGGCAAAAAAAAAAAAAAAAACCCCAAATGCTAATTTAATTAGGGTTAAGACCGCTGTAAAGGAGAACTCTCTACCCTCGCAATATCATGAGAAAGACAGGTGGTGCTTTGATCACTTCTGATCAGTCCTCGGAAACCTGAAGAATGGAGTGAAAATAAAAAAGAGATCACTCAGAAGTCATAGAAAAAAGAGGTAAAATGAACCTCTGTTTCAATTAAGCTATATCTGCTTTAGGGAAGTAATCTGCATCTTAGAAATAATACCTACATCCCTCACAACAGAGTTAGATAGAGGCTTCATCAGGCAGCTCAGAAAGTCTGAGCAGTCACAGCATAAAAAATGCTCAACCCTTCAAACAACTTTGAGATAATCAGAGAAATTCTTCTGCAAACACTCACAAATCAAAACCAAATCCCTTCATCTTCCAAAGCCAAAGCAAAATAAAAAAAAAAAAAGAAAAAGAGAAAAAGAGAGAGGAACACCAAATAGCAAAACAGCTGCGTCCCAGCATACAGAAGTAAGATCCATAGTAGTAACAGAATAGCAAAAGCCTGGCTGTTGTCAACAGGTAGGTATAAAATATCCTTCCCTTGTGAAGGAAGCGCTTCCAAAACAACATCTTAGAAGGGCTTCTACATGGTCTGTAATCACATTTGTGGAAAGGAAATCTAAATACATGAAATGCAACACTGCTACACCTGCTATACCACAAAGACAATCAAATTATTCCCAAATAGTATTTGCCCTTGGAAAATGGCCTAAGGCAAGCACTGCTTTCTGTCACTGTGACCTCTCCTCTCTGCCCCTCCCATTTGACTGAGTAGGTCAGACTGATACAGCATTATTCCTACTTCACTAAAGCCACCCTGACAGTAAACTGCCTTGCAAAGCAAAGGGCAGGAGGTCGGCCAAATCCCCAACAGGATTCTATCACTCTTTCCCCATTAATCCGGGTTGAAGAAGTCTGCTCAAAGGAGGATCATACTCAGTCATTATTCTCATGAATAATAAACTCAGTCACATCATCAATATGTGTGAAGAATTTCCCTGAAGGACAGGAAAATGAAAAGAAAAGCCAGGGAGGTGATTCCGCAGTAGAAAGAGAATATAATAATCTAGGCAAGCTACAGTGCCTCCAACTCCCTTGTGCCTTGAGAGAGGATGTGAAAACCCCCTCACCTTAGAGACACTAAATAAATTATTACATTGTAATAAAATGCAAGAGATGATAAACTTGGTCCAAGATTAAAACCACAAAGATTGAGACACTATGACCTATACAATCAAAAGCCTTCTTCTAATTAAGACAGATCAACATAACTTAAACATTAAGCATGCCACAAAAGAAAAGATTGACAACACAGAAATCTTAGACATAGATTTGAGGC
>JAVCKT010037635.1:7703-18868 GCA_032273925.1 Rhynchotus rufescens | reverse complement strand
AGTAGGAAAGGGTATTTTTTCCCCTTTCTCTTTCAGAATCCCTTTCAAAAGTAAAACTGCTTTTTCATCTTCTTCCTGTTACTAAAAAAAGATAAAAAAAAAACAGGAGAAGATTACAAGTTACAAATGAAAGCAAATATTGCTACTTATTCACAACTGTGAAATCCAATTACTTTCCTTAATTTTTTAAGGGATTTTAAAAGCATTTTGAAGGCAAAAAAAAAAAAAAAAAAAAAATCTCCAAACTCCAGCTGAAAGGACAGCATCTGCAAGAGCATTCAAGTGTGCATTGCTGGTATAACTTTTAAGAAATATTGATTGAATCCCTTACACAGTCAAAAGCAGCCATGTTACATAAACAGGAAACAGCATGCACTGACAACCTGAAAATAAACATCAGGCTTCGCCCTTCTTTTGCAATTGCTCCAGTTTTCTTCTTAGCAGGCTGTAGTTTTCCTTGGTCCCCGGTGCCATGGGATCAAGCTTCAGGGAGACTTCATAGTGCTTCTTTGCTAAATCGAGGTTCCCCCAGCGGTGATAAAGCACAGCTGGAACATCAACGAGGAGTTTCATTAGCAATATTGTGGAGTAAGGCGCGACGCTGCCAATCGCTTGGAACACAACAGCAACACATTTGTTTCCGCCGAGGCTCCTCGTTGCTGGCTGGTGGCACAGTGGCTGCTTGTTCTGCTGCCAGGCGCCAAGCCTGGGAGCAGAACTGGCATGGGAATGCGGAGGGAATGAGCTGCGCCGCGGCCGCAGGCGGCCGTTCTTATCGGCTGAGCTCATGGCGGGTTACAAGCAGGGCATAAATGAAGCAATTTGCGGCCACCGAAGTGCAGCTACCTCCGGGCTGGACTGTGCAGCCCTCTTGATCTGTCGTAACGTGCGACAGCTTCTCTGGTTTAGTGCCCTGTTCACTTGCTGGCAGTTTCTCTAGAAAGTAAAACAGAAATCTGCCCAGCAGGAAGGAGTCTCAAAAGATTGCTTTTTTTTCTTTTTACAACACAGTGAATATGAAGCAGACAAACAATACGGCTGATGAGAGTTAGAAAGGCTCTTACCCAAATTACCATGATAACTGGCAGCATTTGGATTGGCTTTAATTGCCTTGAGGAACAAAGCTTCAGATTCCTGAATAATTTAGAAAAACAAGTCAACTGGGCAGACCACTCTTGCAGCACATAAAACACTACAGAATGTACCCAAATTTATAACAAAGACAACAACAATCCCAAAATATTGTGCCCTATCTATGCAATACCACAATACCCATACTGTAAGACTATCTGCACCTGTGGCTCAAGTGACTTTGGCCTCCAGAAGACAGCGATAATGGTAAAAAATCTACCATATGTTCACAGACTCCTGCTATTTTGTTTTATTTTTCAGCTAGCTATATTTTCAAACATTTCATGCTAGAGTTTTCCCTACCTCTCCATCAGGACATAATTCAATATCCGAGTAAAATGCTTTTGATTTTTTTTTGACATCCCTTTAAAACAATTTTTACCATTTAGAATGGGACTATTCCAGCAAAGCTGTCTAAACCAGATGCTTGGACACAACTCTTAATGAAAAACAATGAATGCCTAATATTTAAAAAGAAAAATAAAGAAGAGGAGATCAAATCAACTGAAATACTCCTTACATGTCTCAAGCTATCTATTCCAAATTCCCACTTGCAGAAAGTACTATTTGGACTGTTGATGCTTGAGCACTTCTTGGAAAAGTTGAACTCCCTCAACAAATATCCAGCACTACAGTTTACAGCTAAATGTACTCCCCAGTTCAAACATTTTTATTTGCGCAGGCTAGTTGCTTATATAAAACTTTGTTTCCATAGTATATTCCCTGTAGCAGTTTAAAAGGAAAAAAAGAAACCTCAACCCAAACAGACCTCCTTTACTAGTTTACATACAAGTTCAGGTATTTTAGAAAGGTAATTTTAGACAGTTTCTACGCTATGCTCTGTTTTAAGGGAAAGCAGCACATTTAGTTTCAGTGCAAATGATCTGGCAATAAAACTACTTCATCATGTTGGGTTCCTCTTGCAATGCACACACTTACTACCTGAGGTATGTCAGGAAGAGCCTTTTTCTGTGTGCTAAGTCTGCACCACTTAGGTCCACAAGACAAGATATAAGATCCGCTGACAAAATATAAGACGCACTGAGTAAGAAAAGCTGTCAGTCAGATTTTTGGTTCCCCACATTCTCATGTGGAAGAAAAACCTGTTTTTCTTCCTGTTTGGGTCCCTTAGATGACCTGAGTGAGTTTTTGATGTCAAGATTAACAACTCTGAGTGACATGGAGTCTCCAAGAACGTCCAAATCCAATGCAACCTGTGCTCCCTTTGGCACGCTGCTGAGGAGAGAGCTGAGGCTGCCACTCTGAGGCCAGACGCACTGATGCAGCTGCCTTCACCTTCTCAGGACAAGCAGAATACAAGCCCGAGGCTTCCACATAAATTCTTTAGCAGGATTTCCAG
Source organism: Rhynchotus rufescens (assembly GCA_032273925.1). Taxonomy (NCBI): domain Eukaryota; kingdom Metazoa; phylum Chordata; class Aves; order Tinamiformes; family Tinamidae; genus Rhynchotus; species Rhynchotus rufescens. Next base: position 16,377 of record JAVCKT010037635.1, on the reverse strand, counting down.
TTTCAAGAGAGGGAATATTTGGATAGGCACAAATATGTAAAATGTCTGGAAATTCACGGAATATGTGACTTCATAGTGCAAGCTGAAGCATTTCTTTCCCCTGGCATAAGCAGCAGTTCTGATATTTTCATACTCTGTTAATGATCCTGGTTGCGTTGATCCTCAGGGGGACTAATACTGACTTCTGTTGGAAGTCAGAAGGGAGCAGCAGCTTCACAGATGACTCCCACTTGGAGGGAATGGTCAATCTGCTACAGAATAGGCCTGCTATTCAAAGACTTGGACATGCTGGAGAAAGATAGTTGTGGGCATCTCACTGCATTTAATTTTGCTGAATTGGGATGGGATAGCCCGTTCAACAGCACAGGCTGGGGCTTGACTGCCTAGGAAGCAGCTCTGCAGGCAAAAAAGTAATAATGCTGAAAAAAGCCAACTATCTCCTTGCACATCCTTGGTTGTATTGGGAGCAGTGCTGCCAGCAGATCCAGGTGAGCGATCCTTCCCATCTGGACACCCCTGCAGCCCAGCAGAGGGGCACTGCAATGCCTGCAGCAGATGACATGCAAGGACTCTGAGGAAACTGGATCTCTTCAGCTTCCCTAAGGGAGGGTGAAGGAGAGACCTCACTGCTACCTACAGCCCCCCGATCAGACCATCAAAAGAGAAATGGAGAGAGATAAGGAAGCCAGGCTTTCCTCAAAGGCACAGCAACAGGATAAGAAATAATAGACTTAAGGTGCTAGACAGGAAATTGCAACTGGATAAAAAGATATTTTTTTTTCATCATGAGGATGGTCTAATACCAGACGAAGCTGCCCATGGAAGTTCTGGCCTCTCTACTTTTGCAGGTGTTCAAGACTCAACTGGACACAGCTTTGAGCAAGCTGATTTAGCTGGGCTGGCTCCATGCAGTAGACTGGTATAAAGGACATCTGTAAGTCCCTTGCAATCTCAGTTATTCTAATTCCAACTCAGAAGCCACGAGACATCATAAGACCCAGCATTTGGCAGATTTAAGAGCGCTGCAACTTAGCAGAATGGCACCTGAGAACCCAGAGCAGTCACAAGTCCTACAAAATCCTGTTTTTTTCTGTGGCAAAATCTGACATTTTCATCCAAATCAGTCTCTTCTTTCTTCACTGTGAAGGTTAACAGCAATTAGAGTGGAAAATGTGCTATTCAGTTAATTCAGTATTACGGCTATTGCCACCGACCCACAGGAGGAGCAGCCACCCTACGGACTCATCCCTCCACAGCTCAGGTGTGATGGTCCAATCAGGCCAAGACTTTCCCAGAAAGCTTAATGAAATCCATGCTCAGAGCTGTCTCCCATTACCATACATCTTCAGCCACGGACTGAAAACATTTTTACTGCCACTGCTTTGCTCAGCAGCTAGTACAGGCATACTGCCTGATTAAAGGCTATTTAAGGTGCATCAGATTCATATTACAGCAGATATATGGAGTAAATATCCATTTTGGTACACCAGTAATATTTCAAACTGCTCCACCTTGCCAAATCTTTAAATTAAGTGCTGTTAGGAAACCTGCACACTGTATATAGTAAAGGCTTTAGGAAGGCACACTGTAATCCATCTGCTGCCAGGGCCACAGTGCAAAACTGAAATCTGGCTTTATTTCAAGCACAAAAAAAATGCTTAATGGTGCCAATTTTTTTGTCCTGCATATAAAAAAAAAAAGCACGGATGTGTACATAACAAAAATACAGCATATGTATTTTCCAAGAACTAAAGATAGCATGATTCTTTGTCTACTCCAACAAGAATATGTATTTAAATAAGAAATTTAGCATGGCATAGCAGATGTTAATTAAAAAACTTCAAAATAGTAACATTAGAGCAGCGCACTCTTTATGAGCTTTTGCCCCTAGAACAATAAATCATTCATGAATACACACAAATGGAATTCTTAAAAGGCTTGAGCTTTTCTTATGGTTGCTTAAGGAAAACCACCTTCTGTTGAAAGTCAGCACATTTGAAACTGAAGGAGAATATTGCTTACTTATGGCAAGGAAATCTCATGAATGTCTTTTAAAATAACAGTAAGAAAAAAAAAATCTTATTGTATGCCAACAAAACCAATACAGTTTCCGAAGCCAATACTATCTCCCATGCTTCTTACTGTCACTGAGCATTTTCTCAGCTAAAAAACTCTCTTCTTTTTAGGCCATGCAAATCATAGCTGCTAAAGTCATTGCTTTGCAACTGACATCAGTCCCCTTTCCAAATCCCTTAATTTCCTCTCCCTATTACAACCTATCAGTTTCAATTTACTAGTTAAGTTTGGGGCTTGCCTTACGCATATCTACCACTCCCCATTGAACCCAGAAGACTCTCTTGTACTCCCTGCTTTTCCTGGGCTCTGCTGCTCCTTCCACTTTACCTGACACACTCACTTCAAAGCTTCGTACTTTCTCCTACCATGATTTCCAGCATCTCCATCTCCAAAGCATTTATCTGGGGTGTACTGACCTTCCAGAGCTGCCCATAAAAATCACTATATCCTCTTTCATTTTTTTTTTAATTTTTAAGACAGACTTTTTCTCTGGATTGTCTTCCAAACCCACCTGAATGTGATCCTGTGCCCTGTGCTCTGGGTGTTCCTGTTGGAGCAGTGGGTTGGACTAGGTGATCTCTAGAGGTCCCTTCCAACCTCAACCATCCTGTGAGTCTGTGAGACTTCTTTAATCATTAAAAGAAGTTTTCTTGACAATTTTCTACCATTTTTTTCTACCTGCTCCATGAGAAGTGTTCTCTAGCATGCCAGGGTGCATATTATTCTTGTTAAATAACTACATACTCCCCTATTCTTGCATACTCATGACTCATCAAAATAATCACAGCAATTAACTCCTCCATAATCTTATTCCTTATACAGTCTAGGTGTTAATTTGCATCCTTCTGGAACTTCATTAAAGTAACTTCCTAAAAATATATCTTATGACAGGCTATGGAGTCATTGGTTAATTACTTAATATCATGTACCACTTGCTAGCTGGTTCTCTCTATCCAAGAGAAAGTTCAATACACTGTTCTGTGAATGCTCAGAGTTCACCCAAATATTCTTAACCTTTATCTAGGATTAGTGAATCTAACATCACTATTTTAGTTGGCATAGTTTAGACGAAGTAAAGAGGCCAAAATTCATTCTGACTAATGGCAAACTTTGCTTTCTTTGCATATAGAAAACACAACAACTTGCACACAACTGCACATCTAACTTTAAACCAGATGAGGTTCACTGTACAGGGCAATGAAGCAAGACAAGACCCCAACTGCCCTCTAGTGCCTAAGAGCCCATTTCTCTCTAGTGACATAACTTAGGGCAGCTACTCTCCTTACACAGCACCTAAAGTTAGGTGGGATAAGTCTAGGCCAAAGTCACAGAGCAGGTCTGTGGCAGAAATGGGCATTGAAACCTGATTATCTAAGGCACAGTCTAAGGCATAATGGCTTCCTCAAAGAGTTTCTATACAAATTCAAAGAGTTTACTCTCTATATAAATATATATGTATATATATATATTATATATTATTATATAAAAAACATTCAGGAAGCTCTAGTTACCTACCTTATATTTCTGTGATTTCCCCAATACATTGGCCAAAGAAAACATGAGGGAATGATCATTAGGTATTAACTCCAGAGCCTCTCTCCCAACTGCTTCTGCTTGAGCAAGATTGCCTGGGAGCCCATATGGTGGGAAAAGAGAAGGCATCTTTAACACAGCTTATATCAGTTACTTCTCACACTGCTAGCCAGCAAATGCATCATATGAATTACATGCAGTTCTAAGAAAACTAGTAAGTAGACAGAAATATATGGGCTTGATTTTAAGTGACGCTCTAGAATTACTGTGTAAGAAGGTACTCTAATAGATTCTTAGTAAAACAGGTTAAAGCCTTTCGAGATTAAAAAGAAATAATAATAAAACTTTGAGTTTGCAAGACACTGAATTATTTGTTAACAGATTCAAATGGACTTATACCTGTGTTATCAAGCAATATAATCATATTGTTCCAAGCCAAACTATGCTCTGGTTTCAGAACTGTAGCATTCCTCCATGCATTCAGTGCATCTATATGGCGATTCAAATCTGCATACTAGAAAGAAAGAAAAGCCCCAAAATTTTACCCTGATTTACTTTACTTTCCTATCATACGCTGAAGCCAAAAATTAAAAAAACGTAAAAGAATACCAGAATAATGCATAAGCTAGACTACTATATATTTCTGTTACATTTTCCAGTGCTTTTCTCTGAGTTGCTTTTAAATATATGTATACCATTGGTATGGGGAAGACAACCATCATGCAATTCAGAAATCTAAACGAGAGTAAATAAATATTTAATATAAATATTTCCAAGAATCCAGACAGATTTTTTGGCATAGCTTCATTGCCTAACAATTTGTTGAAATACACCAAAAACTGAAATAGAAAACCTAATACTGAGAAATAATTAATATAAATCTCTTGAAGAGGAGAATATAACCTATATTTTTATTTATGGATCTTTGTATTTAAAAGTAGGAGTAACAAATTGGTGTGGGAAGAAGTTTTTTTGGGGAAAGCAAGAGTAAGGACTATAGCAAATGAAACAAATTGGAATAACTATCAGCATTTATCAGCAAGGCTGAATTATATATACACACAGAAATGTTACAGCTATGATTTATTCAAAACTACTTACCAGCCTTCCTAAATTATAGTAACAATCTGGGTACTTTTTCCTGTGTTTAATTGCTGTCCAGTAGCTTTGTTCTGCCTCTTCAAACCTTCTTAAGCTGTTCTGTACTATTCCCAGATTCATCCAGGCAGCAGCAAAATCGGGTCTAAGCAATTTGGAAAACAAGCAAGCAAACAAGAGACAGGACAAATGAGCATCTGCAATACACGATCCTATTGTATCACTTCTGCTTAGTTGGTGCAAAACACTGCTTAGCATTACTCTAGACTTACTGAATTTGTACAGCTAAGGACAGCAACTCCTCTGCTTCTTGGAGCTCATTCCTTTCTTTCAGAATATTTCCAAGGTTGTTCATGGCATGTACATATTTAGGATTCAACCTAATATTTGAAATTTGAAAGATTATTATTTATAGGAAACGTATTTTTTGTATGCAAATGATTAGCTCTTCAACAGTGCAGAACACACAAATGAAAACCTAAGCTTTTTCTCCATGGGAAACATTACAGTCATTTTAGGATAGTTCAGTAAAGCAAGAAAAATCCTATTACCTGACAGCTTCTCTGTAATATTTGATTGCAGCTGTTTGATTTCCTTTGTCAGCCAAGTTCTTGCCAACATTGTAGTGCACCTGAAAAGATAAATCAGCATTTTACCAGATGCTGTGCCCGACAGATATTCTGCAGGGCCACCTGCAACAAATTCTTACTCCAAAAAGCTGCAGTCAATATTTGTCTCATCCACTACTGTCTTATGTAACAAAAAGGATACAGACAGTGGAGGCAGCAGGACAAAAAAATAAGGAATGCATTAGGAATTCTGGATATATGTTTTAATTAGTTAAAGATAGATTATCCACTTCCAGATATAATAAATGCAATCACTACACTTTTCAAAAGACTCTTCCTTATAGGGAAACCTCCTGTTCTTTATCTCATTTATTTGTCAAATGAGTAAGACTGATTTAATCAAGCCAACCCTAGCAGAAGATATCCTACATCCACTTAAATGTGATTAAACTTTGTTTTATCTATAAAATAACTCTGAAGAAATTCAGTATAAAAAAGAAATGTAAGCCCCTCCCCATCAAAAGAGAGAGAGGGAGAGAGAAAATAACAACAAAAAAATCTTTATAATTCTTATTGCTCATTGTTTTGGTTTAAGAATGCAAACATCATTTCTGAAATATTACAAGTGCAGTAACATGTTGGAGACATTGCCTACTAAAAATACAGAAAAGATCAAAGACTTTGTTATGAAACTGGAGAGGAATAGGCAAAAAATCCATCTGAGCTGAAAGACATCTCAAATGCTACCTTAAGAGTATTATCACAAGACTACATTCACTAATCAAAGAAAAACACAAGTTTAGAAATACGACAGCAGTATAATGAGCACTTAGCAACTCAATCAGAATTCTTAAGATATCTTACTATTTCAAATCATATTTTCAGTGAAAAATACACGAAAGATGCATACTGCAATTTCTTTCATATTTTTAAAATATATACACAATTATGCTTGAATCTAATTGCTACAGTATCTAATATGCTAATTGGTTGAATGCCATCTTTGTGACTATGCAGTAACATACTATGAACAAATTGAGTTAAAAAAACATTTTTTTACGCTTTCTAGGATTAGTGAAAAAAATAGTTTCACCGGCTTAAGAGGCACAGCAAAGATGCTATGTGTGCATCTATGTATCCAAGCAAAAGGCTTGCTAAGCACACCCAGAACAGGTATTCAGCTGCTTATAGAGCTCTGCTAGATATAAAATGACACACAAACTCAGTGTCCCATAAAGGTGGTTCTAGCCCAGTTTCTAAGAAAAAAAATCTTGAAAATTCCTTTGTACATTGACAGGACTATAATAAGATAAATACCAAGAAGAAACAGAACAGTACATTTTATATTCTATCAAGTAGAGTCATTCCCAAAGACCCCTTGATCATGAGAAGAAAATAGCAATGCACTGTTTTGCCCAAGCATCATCAGTGGTAAGGATACAACCTGAAAGATTTTTTTTCTAGCACTCAAAACTATTCTTTAGTTCTTCCAGATTTTTTTAGCCTCTTTTGATACTATTCTTACCAAATTGGTTTGCTTTAATTAAGTATGCTGAAACTCACAGTCTCAAATGTATTCAGGGCAAATTAGGCTATCAGAGTTTGTGCTTCCAGATAAAAGAAAAATCACAGCAAAGCAGAAAAAAATAAAGATTGTACCCAATATTGCACATTAGCTGTTAAAATATTTGACTTCACATTTCGGTATCAAGATTAACCTAATTCAATTTCTTTCTTTCTCTAAGAAGTTGTTCTTTCAAAAGGCCTAAGTGTTCCCACAGGAAGAAATTTGATTAAAGGCTGCAGACAGACCAAATGAAGAAAACTGTGCGTATATAAACCATGCAGTCTCTCAAATGCAAGTTTTAACAGTTTCACTTTCAGATTCCTTTTTTTCCCTTTCTTCTTCAGTTTTTCAAGATGCTCAACTTTTATGCTCATTTCTGTTTCAAATGCAAAGAATATTTTTTCCATGCAACAGAACTGTGCAGGCTGTAGAAAGCTGACAGATATCAATGCCCTCAAACCAAAGCATCAAATTAAACATTAACTATATACGCACATTTTGTGAACTCAAAAGACAAATTATACTGTATGGAAACCCACCGCAAATCCTATCTAAAGAAACTATAGTTTATTAAAAAAGATATTTTGGTCTCAATGGTACATTTCTTCTGCCCTCAGGTACAGCTCCCATGTGAAAGAAAACAGGATTTCTAAACACCACCTCTCCAAATGAACTGTTCCTTGTCCCGTGCAGCCTTCCCACATTTCCTTTCAAGCAGAACTGCAGCGTTAGGCCCTCTCAGTATGAGAGAGGGGAGAGAGGGATGGAGCCAAAGGAAAACTAAACCAAGAAACCAAACCAAGAGTCTCCCCTGCGCCTTCTCTCCCTGTAAATCACCTCGACAAGGGCAGCTCTCGGGCTGATTTACCATGAGTATTCAGTAACAACCCGCTTTTAAGGACAGCGTCAGCAAAGGCCCTCTGGGCACACGGAGCCATGTGGAAGGTGCCCGTTCCCTCTCCTGTGCTGCCATTCCTCCCACTTCACTGGCCATTGCTCAGAGACACCAAGTTCAGCCGTTTGCTCTGCTCTAGGTGTCTCTCAAAACAGGTCATAATAATCTATATTCTCTAAGCACACAGCGATATTCCTCGCTGACCTCTCCTGTGGCCCCTTTCTGCACAACATGGGGGCCAAGACCACCTATCGATGGTGGGTAGGAGGAATGTGGCCTTTCAAGGGTAAGGGGCTAGGGTGACACTTTAAATTTGGGCTCTGGAGACACAGCTCTTCTGCCTTTGAGAGACATAGTGTGTTCCAACCTGGAAGAGAGCATCTGCCTCTCCTCATGAAACATTCAAGAGCAGACAGGCATTTCATTATTAAGTCAGTATTAAAGACAGATATTAACTGGAAATGACAGGCTGCGATATGCCCACATGCTCCTTTATCAATCTTCCACAGGTAATTTTTGTTTTATACAGTAATAGCTTTAAAAGGACTATTTCTCAATGCTGCGTAACACAGAATTCTCTACAACCAGTGCAACCAGGAAAAAGGAACATAAGAAAAACATAGGTATGTCTTACCTAAAGGTAACACAGGCATGGCACTGTAGGCTAGCCAAAAAACGATATATTCTAAGTACACAGAGCCAATATGTCTAAAAAGACAGCACAGAACCTTAGTCAGAGGCTCTATGTTACTCCACATTAGACACAGTTAGAAGAATGTGTGCACATCCCTTTAAATGAGGAAAGGTGGAAAAATGCACTTCCCTATGCAAAAACATTATTCTTAAATCAATTTATTAGGTCTTTTTCCAAAGCAGCATAGGAAGAAATAAAAATGTAGTATCATCTTCTGAGAAGTCCAGCCCCTCAGTTGAAAC
>JAVCKT010037632.1:0-14105 GCA_032273925.1 Rhynchotus rufescens | reverse complement strand
CCCGCGCCCGCCGCCGGTTCCTCCGGCGCCCGTTCCGGCCCGGTCCCGGTCCCGGCCTCACCTCTCGCGGCCGCTGTTGGTGCTGCCGGGGCCCGCGCGCCTCCTTCCCCACGCCGCCATCTTGGAGACACTCGCCTCGCAAATGTCTCCGCCAAGGGGGCCCGGGCGAGGCCGGCTGCCCGACGGGAAATGTAGTGCGCGGCGCCGCGCCGGAACCGCGGCGGGGGGACGCCCCTCCGCGCGCGGACTACAATCCCCAGAGTGCCCCGCGCCACCGCCGTCGCGCGAGGGCCGCTGGGACGTGTAGTCCGCACGCGGCTCTGCCCATGGCCGCGACCCCGGCGGGAGGGCAGGGAGACTACGAGTCCCGGCGTGCCCCGCGGCGCCGCCTGGGCGCCCCGGCCGCGCGCGCGGCCGCCGCTCCCGCCATCCCCGATAGCGCGGGGCGGTCCCGCCGAGCGGGAGCGTCGGTGCCGTCGGTGCGGGACGTGTCCCGCGTGTCCCGCGTGTCCCCGGCCCGGCCCGCGGGGGCCCTGTCCCAGCACGGCGCCCTGCCCGGCCCGCGCGGGGCTCCCACACGTTGCATCTCCCTCGGGCCTCTCTGGAGCGCTCGGCTGCTCCATGACGTTTCCAAGGAGAGCGGCTTTTCCCTGGGCTGCATTTCCCGTAACCGGCAGCTGCTCCTCCCCACCCCAGGGGCAGCTCCTGCCACCAGTGCCCCAGCAGTCCTCTTCCAGCTCCAAGGGTCCCTCATGCCGTTCCCCGTCTCCCGTTCACTTCAAGTACGGTTCTCTTGGATATTCTCTTGAGTAGCTCTCTCCCCTTCCTCAGGAGACACCAAATCCCCAAGGAAAATCCCCCATCAGCAAATCCCCAAGGAGACACCAAAGCGCCGCGGGGCAGGGAGCCCTGCAGCGTGTGCGCTGCGGGAAACAGCAGTGCATTTCAGCAGCAGGTGAAGCCGTCTCCGTATCTCCCCTTCCTAAAAAGTGCCTTTTTTAAGAATAATGAGCGTCTCCGAGCACCACAGAGCTCTGCGGTGGTTACCCCCGGGCACCGGGCCCTGCCCTCGCAGCCCCGCTTTGCAGTCGGCATCTTTCCCGGCGCCTGCCGGAGCGTCTGCATCCCGGCTGGGTCCTGCAAATCATCGCTGCAAATAAGCCATGATCCTGCTGCCCCCGACGCCCCAAACCGTGGGATTTTCAGCTCCGGAGACGGTTGCTTTAGGCAGCCACACGACCGCGCTGGACGGCCTAGCGCCGAGTGCTCCGGCTGCATTCCCTGGTTTAGGAACACGCAGCCCCAGGAGGGAATTTCCTTTTTCTGAGTCACCTGTCCCGCTGCCTTGCTTGGGGGGAGCACAGCAGGGAGAAACTCCACTTGCTGTTTAAATAGCTGTACTGTTTTCCAATGTCTTAACCAACGAACACAAGCATTTCGGGCTGGCTTCACGAGAGGCCGCGCTTGCAGGATTGCTCCTGATGACTATTTGGTTGATGACTCTAGAGGAACGATCAGCACGAGCAGGAGAACGAGCTGGGATCCCACTTGCCTCCAGCTCTACCCAGTCACCACCAGGTCAACCAGCTCTCAACAAGGGCCGAGACTAAAACTCAGCAGCTTCAGCTTGTGCCTCCTGCTGCACGTGCAAGGGGAACATCTGGGACAGCTCCTGCTCGCTGGGGATCCGGCTCCGAGGTGCTCTGCAGCAGGAGATGTGCTGCAGGGATCAGCTCCCACCTGCCACCTTCAGCCTCTCACCTTCTCCAAGACACAGACATGTCTTAATTACATGTGCGTAATTAACAGACATTTTCTGGAGGGACCCAGCCCTGCTGTAACGCTGCTGGGGATGCCCCGAGGTCCCCCTGCTCCTGAGGCGTGGACCACTAAGGTGAGTTAAGCCACACTTTTTATTGTATTATATTCCATGCAATATGTTCATGTTTTATAGTATGACAGAGGGAAGGAGAAAGATAAATGTTAGACATAAACAAAAGCAGAAAGGTCGTTTGTAACAGGTCCTGAGAAGGAAAGGCACATTTGTAACCACTGAATTCAACAGAATGGAAACCTTGGAGAGAGGAAGACAAGTCTGGAAAGCAGGTGAGAAAAGGGGCAGTTCAAGTTGGGTGACGTGGAAGCGAGTTCAACAGCAATTTGTATTTCCCCACCTCCCAAAGTCCGTAGTTCAAATGGGCTGGGGGAGCCTCAATGTTCAACCAAAGCGCTTCCACACTCCCATTGCAGGAGAGAGCCCAGGATCCCCAACTCTCCTAGGCTTAGTCAGCACCATGGAGCGGCCCAGGGCAGCGGAGGGCTCGGAAAGCTCCTTCCCGCACGGACGAGCAAGGAAAAGGCGGCTGGCAGAGAGGCAGGAGGGAGACGAGTCCGATGCCAGGAGCCGCCGGCCACGTCCTGCCGCCGGATCCCGGGAGCACGAGGACTGCAGCACCGTGCGGAGCTGCGGGTATTGCTATTTGCCGACTCGGAGGCCACGGGGAAGGAAAGGCCGGTGTGGAGGGTGGATACAGCAGTAAAACGGTTGGCACGGACACCGGCAAGCGTCTCCGCCGGGTCAGGAACCCAAGGGGTTGTAGCACCTCAAAGGGAAGCAGCGGCAGAACCGCGTGCTGTGCCTGATTTAAGGCAGGGGTTGCCGCTTGGGCTCCGGCGCTGGGAAGCACAAGGTTCCTGCCAGAACAGCGCCCGGGCTCCGCTGGGATGTGGACACTGTGCCAAGCGACCGCAGCCCCTCTGCAGGGACCCAGCACCGTGCTGCCCGAGCCCGCCGCACTGGAACCAGCGCAGAGCCGGGGTGCTCAGCACCCTGCACAACCTGTTGCTCCCAGCAGATCCCTTCCCTGCAGCCGGCCCTGCTGCACTGCGGATGCAGTGGTGCCCTTCTACCCCGGCTTGCAGGGGAGGAGATGGTTCAGCTTCATTTCGGGACAGCTCTGTCACTGCTTGGCCACAACACAGCCAACCTTGCTCCTATGAATCCACAAAGTGTATTTTGCCTGACAAAGGGCTCACATTTTGCAGGCTACGTTTCTTCTTGAGTCCCTTTTCCTTAGCTCTCTACCTGTGACACTTTCCCAGCCCCTCTAAGACATCCTGAACCAGGCTGAACCAGGCAGCAAGAGGACAGAAATGCGAGGCAGGGGCGCAGCTGAAGCCCGATGCCTCTCTGGACAGTGCAGGGTGAGGGGGCTGCCACCGCCAGCCTCAGCAAGGGGCACAGGTTCCTCCCGAGATGGGTCCCAGCAGGGCAGGGAGGGCATCTGGGAGGGTTTTGTGATGCATCACAGCCCACGGGTGAGGCCAGCAGCCCCTGGGCAGCAGGGCAGGGGACAGGGGCTTCGCCTTGACCAAGAACTGGGACCCTCCATGCAGAGGCCGCACGTGCGTCCCCAGCTCCTGCGCATCCCACTGGGAGCAAAGGCTGGGAGCTGCCTGCCTTGACCTGGGCAAACGCTGCTCCAAGGGCTGAGCTCTTTTGGCCAGGGCTTCATTTGGCCCATGACACAGACTGCAAACTTTAGTCCCTACCCTACGAGATAAGCTCCGCTTGGATCCGGCCTCAGGGCAAAAGGCTCTTTATGTCATCCTGCCCGGCCTCGGCCCCCCGGCTGGGCTGGCAGCTGCTGGGGGGCAGCGTGCCAGGAGCTCTGCCGCATGCAGCCCCACATCCCACAGCCTGTGGGCACCTCCCATCCTCCAGGGTCTAGGTCAGGCCCTGGAAAATGTGGACAAGGCAGGACAGGACAACCCAGAGCCTATCTGCACCCCGCTCCTGGCACTGCAGTGACACTGTTACCTCTACGTGTGACAAAGCTGAGCCGTGCGAGAGGGACATCCTCCATGGAGACACCGTGATGCTTGGAGCCTGGAGTTCCTCCTTGCCACCGGTCAAGGGCCCTGCAGTGCCACCATCGCCCGGGGACACGGCAGGGCGCGGAGCTGCAAGGAGAGGCAGGGGGAAGACGGGTGATCCCTCAAGTCCCAAGTCTGGTTCCAAAAGCTGCAAGGAGGAGAAGGGCCCGGCTGTAAGAGCCGGCATGTGGCTCTAGCATCACCCCCGGAGGTGGCACAGGAGCGGGTCCTGGAAGCCTCGCTCCCCCCAGCACTCCCGGGATGCAGAGAGGGCTGGAGCTCCGAGGTTCTGCAGCACAAACCCAGAGCTCGAGCCGAGGGGGATGGAAGGTCCTTCATCTTCAGCCACAGCCGCCTGCAAAACCCGCGACGTTCCCTCATGGCGCTCTGGCCGTGCCGGGATGCCAGGCCTGGCTGGGAATGGCTGGTGCTCTCCTCCCACACGGGCTGAATCCACAACCCTGGCACCAGGGAGCAGAGGTGGGAGAGCAGCCGAGGCCCCGTGGAGATCCCAGGGCTGCGACTCGGCCGCGTTCCTTGCTCCGTGTGGTCGTGCTGCAGCCCGTGAGGACGAGGGCTGCTGCCAAAAGCCCCTTCTTGCTGGATTCCTCCCTCTCCAGGTTCAAAGGTTTCACTGTCCCAGTACCAGCAGAGCCCACGAGTTCTCACCCGAGCCCCGCGAGGCTTTGGGGAGGGCTCAGTGCTCAGCAGATGCTCCTGCCATGGAGGGACGAACCTTCCAGCCCCTCAGGTTTAATCCACAGCATCTCCCCAGCAGCTGGGAGGGAATGGGGGCGGATTCCCTGCGGTCCCCCCTAACCAACATCCCCCTGCAAGTTGATGGCCATTGCCAGGCAGAAGGAAGATGACGAGCTGCAATCCGAGCCATCCACTGGTCTTGTGATGGAGTTTGGTGGAAAAACACATCCTCTTCCACCCCCTGGCTTCAGAAAAGGGCCAAGGGGAATGTGTGCCCAGAGCCAGCCCAGCCTGGCGCCTGCAGCCATGTTCACCTGCGGGCAGAGAGGAGGAGGTTGTGCCCACACTCATGCACCACATGGACACGCTTAAAAAAATGGGAATTGTGAGTGTGGGAGGCGAGAGGGGGGTTTCCTGAGACCGCAGAGAAGCGAAGGCCGCGCTGAACAGTCGGGACAGGCGTGCTGGTGTCAGGGCAGCGCTGCCCTAAGGCTGCAAGTGTTCCAGGTACTGCGGCAGCGGGTTCTCTTTGACGTATTTCTGAATATACCAGCACGTCAGATGAGCTTTCAGGTCCTCCTCCACCACAAAGTCCAGGGCTGCCTGCAACCAAGCGGAGCGCAGCTGGGTTAGAACAGCATCCCTGGCTGATGCCCTTTCCAGGACACTAACAGGAGGCTGCTGGATGCAGCCCTGCTCCCGGGGACCAGCGCTCACGGTGCCTTTGCACCTATAGAGTTGGGGCTCTGCTCCCTCCCTGCACCAACCAGGTCATCCTGGTAACCCCAGAGCAGCTCCCCACAGCCCCCCATTGCACTGAGCAGCTCCTCAGCTCCCCCTGTGTGGCTTCAGGGCCCAAAAATGACACCAGGAGGCAAAAGGGGTCTCAGAGCATCGAAGGCTTGAGGTGCAGTGCCATGGAGAAATGGGGAATTCGCTCCTGAGTGGGGTGGGAGCAAGGGCGTTTTCCTGGAAGAAGCTGGGCTAACAGCTGGACATGCTAGAACTCACTCAGCCCCTCTCGCGGCCAGGAATAGAAACATCTGAGCACAGGTTTCCATCTCTCCTGCCAGCGCCAGGGAAAGGGAGAGGGCAGCCCTGCCACCCAGACGTGGCCTCGGTGGCACTGAGCCCATGGGGCAACTGCTGCCACCACGGAGCTCACGGAGGAGCTGCTGCCTCCCCCTGCACCCCGCATCACTGTCACACCGAGCTGTCCCACAGCACCCAAACAGGGTGCCAGGTGCTGGGGGGCTGCTCCTGTGAGGAGCTGATGTTGAGGGATGGGGGGACCCAGCCTGTGCGCCAGGGGAATGTGGAGACAGCAGGGAAAGTCCTGTGGATCTCTCCAGGTTTGCCTGGAAAAGGTCCAGGATGGGGCTCGGGGAAGGGGGATCCCTGCAGCAGTTCCCTGCAGCTCCCTGTTTTCTTCTGTCAATAGAATCTTCAGTCAGAATTTTGAAAGTCAATGGAGGGGTTTAATACAGCCAGGAAATGCCCCTCTGGGACCCCAATGAATGGGGGAAATGGTGCTCGTGGACCCCAGTGAGCCACAGACCTGCAGGAGCTTCCGTCTCTTGCATTTCAGCAGGTCTCCAAATCACCCTTTCCATCCTATCCTCCTGGCATGGGACAACCTGCTCTGTTCCCTGCTCCTGCATGCAGAGAACCTGGGGACCCTCAGCAGTCCCCAGTTACCTTTTCCCACAGCCCTCTGACCTGACAGAAATGAGGAAGGAGCTGGAGGAAGCAAAATGCTCAGCAGCTTTCTCTCAGTAAATGCAATTTTCCTCCTGCCTAGGAGATAAAGGGGTTTAAGGCAAAGCAGGGGACCAAAACTTGGCCACTCTCCTGCTGCAGAAATGCTGAGCCAACAAACTATCCCCCATCCCCAACGTGAGGGCCATCCCCACTCATGAGCACATCCGAAATCTGGCCAGGAAGAAAGCAGGGCAGGACTGGGATCAGAAGTGACCCCACCTTGGCCATACGGCTGCTCTGGTGTCTCCCTGCTGTCCCTCACGGCTCGTTGCCTCCTGCCTGGAGGGGATCTCGGCCACCCGCGCGGCTCCGCTCCCTCCGAGGGCTCCGTACCTTGGCCAGGTGCTTGGCTATCCCTCTTCCTCGATAGGCGTCCGGCACCTCCGTGTGCTGCAGGTCCACGATCCGCTTCCCCACGTACTCGTAGAGCAGCACTGCCCTGTCGTGGCAACCTGGGGGAGCAGGAGAGCAGTGAGGTCTGGGGGACCCTGGCGGGGCCCGGAGCAGCCTAGCTGAGATTTTGCTTTTGGTGACACCAGGACATCCCTGTTGACCCTCCCGAGGTGGCAACAGGCAATTCCAAACCCCTGAGCCAGGGGCAAAGCTTCTACCCATCCCCATATACATCAAGTGTCAATACAAAACACCTAAGGCAGCAAAGCAGACGACAAAGGACATCCGAGGCACACGGAGGGGAAAGCAAGAAGAGCAGGGGGAAGCTGACCCAAAAGCCCACTCTTTTCTCGTACAACATGCATTTCTTTTCAACCACGGTACCCAAGACAGCATTTCTTGGCGTGGCGCTGCAGCCTAACGAGGACAGACACTCCCTGGGGAAGAAGCTGGGAGACAGAGCTCCCAAATGCACAGGACAGAGTGTGTGCAGGGCTGCACGGGTGTGTGCACCCGCGTGTGCACACGCTTCCTGCTGCAACACCTTGGCATCGCTCACAGCCGTTCAGATGCAGCGGAGAAAAATAAGCAGTTTCAGTGCACATGTGAAACAGGACAGCTAATAATACCCCTCCAGCTTCATCTGCAGAACCTGAGCGTCTGTCTTCGGTTCAAAAGCAAACATTTCATTTCTGGGGGCTTATTTTTAGATTTAAAAATGACTTCCAGAAACCAAAGCTTCCAAATACAATAAAGGAGACCTTTTCTTGCCCTCCAGTGCTTATTGGCAGGTGAAGGGCCACGAGTTCACCTGCATTTAATAAACATTTCAGCTGAGCTCAGTCTGCCTTATTGCATTGCTTCTTGACTGACAGCAGCAGCCCCGTCTCCCACCTCTCCCTATGTGACAGGCCCGTTTGAATTCTGCCCTTTGCAGCCAGCCTGGCAGCGGAGCCACGGGCATTTGCCCAACGGGAGCGGCGGCCGAGGACGCTGCAAGTCATTACATGGAGCAGACGTGGCCCTGCACTCACCTGCGCAGGCACCGGCCAAGCTCCCCCTGAGAAGCGGCTCATATTTTTGTTCCTGCTCCTTTCAGGCCTCTCTCCTAGGATGGATGGAAACCTTGGCCTTTCCAGCCTGATTTTATTCCCGCTGGTTTCTTACCCACCCATTCTTGCACCAGTATTGTGTCCTTGGTGTACACAAATCCTTTCCTTTCCCAACTCCTTTTCCTTGGCATACCCGCCTTCCTCCCCAGGTGACAGCAATCCCCTCAGCCTCCAATGTGCCAGGAAGCCATTCAGACTCCTGCAGCTCCCACATCCCTGCGATTAATGCGCCCTGAGGCTCCATCCCTGACGCAGCCCCTTCCCAAATCCCTTTTTCTCATAGGAAGCTGACCCCAGTCACACTCCAACATCCACCAAGGGCCCTCCTGGTGCTCCAGGCGCTTGGCAAATGCTGCAATCCTGGAAAACCTGGTTTGCACGTGTCATTTTCCTCATTTTTTCCTCTTTTTTGTGCTCACTCAGCAGCCCATGTTTTCACCCGCGGTGCTGGAAGCTGCATAGGGTGCAGATGCAGGTCCCAACCCGCGGCTCCTCCCCAAGGCTATGGGGCCAGCCTGGCACATCCCTCTGCATCCACCCCTGTCTCACACTTCCATGGAAAACGCATCTATCTCCCAGCACTAACAGCCCGGGGATTAAGGGCACTTCCCTCCGCAGCAGCCCACGTGCAGGCACCTTCACAAGGGCTTTGCAAGCTCTTGTTTCAGCGAGTCCCACCTCTCTCTGGCCGCAGGGTCTCTCCTCCTGCGGGACCCACATGCCGCGTGTGGCAGACCTGGAGCTCACAGAAACTTGTTGTCACAGTGGCTCTCACAGGCTCCAAACTCTCTGCTCGTGGGCTGAGTCCTTCCTTAGTCTCTGCCTGTGTAAAGTTTGGAACTAAATCCTTCTCCAAGGCCAGGCAGAAGGTCTCTCTAAAATACATGCAGTCTTTACGCAAGCATCACATAGGAATGTGCCTTAAAGCCAAAGGCAATTCAGTATTTGGAAGAAAAAAATAAATTAAATAAAACAATATATAGATACATATCTCCCAGCTCTGCCCCGGGTAGATTTTTGTTGATACTTGCAGGTTATATTCCAGAGGCTCCACAAAACCCAGCAGGGCCGGGAGGTGGCAGAAACAGCCCTTGCTGGGCATGGGGCCCCATTTGCCCTCCTGGAGAGGCCCGGAGTGGGAAGAGGGCAGCATCCAGCTGCAGGGAGCGGCCGGGATGGGTGCCCGGTCCAGCCCTCGCTGCACCACCAGTCTGGAGCAGGAAAGGGAAAAGCCCCGGTGTCCAGAGGAGAAACTGGGATCCCACTGGATTTCAGCCCTGCCTGGCCTCTCCTGTGCCTGCCGGCTGCGCTCCTGCCGCCCAGCACGGCTCCCGCAGGGACATCCTGCCCGGGCCAGCTCTCCCTGTCGCTGAAGCTGGAGAACGGCTTGGAAAGGGGGGGAAGGACCGGCCAGCGGAAAACGCATCCTGGACGCCTGGTTTCCTTGGAAAGGGCCTCTCCGGGAGCCCCGGGGAGCAGCAGGGCAGGGCGGGCTGCTCCCTGCGCTCCGTGGCCGTGCCCGGGATCTCCCGGAGCGACTCTCCCGGAGAGGCTTGTTTTCCAACCCAGGGCCTCTCCAGGGGCTGGGAAGGAGGCAACGTGGGAGCAGAGGGGCCTCACAGCCGCCAGCCCCACGATCCCGGGGTGCTCCTGGCCCTCTCCCTCGCCCAAGAGGGAGGAAATACTGCAAAGCTGAAACGATCTAACCTTGAGAGGGGTAAGAGGGAGAATAGGTAGGGGAGAAAAAAAAAAATAAATAAAAAAAGAAAGAAAAATAGAAACCAAAGCAAGGAGAGCAAAGGAAGCACTCAGGGAGCCAAGGCCTTTGCAGGGACCTGTCAGGAACAACCCGGCCCCGAGCCTGTCACACTGGGATTCAGTTCAAGCCTGAGGAGGTGGACGGAGCCCCCCAAGCAAATAGGGGAGCAGCAGCGAGTCCTGGGTATTCACCCCCTGTGTCACCTGGACCCCTTCCCTGCCTCGACCCTGAATCCCTGGGTCTCGGATCCAAAGGTGGTTTCTGCAGCAGCCCATTCAACTTCTTCCTGCAGGGCTTGCACTGGATCCCACCCGCTCCCAGGGATGTAATTCCCTCCAGATGAGGGACACGTGCAAGCAGAAGCCTAAGCCCCCTTCCACTTTAGGACAGGGCTTTTATCAGCCTGCCAAGATGGGACACAGCAAAACAGCGGCAGGGCTTGGCCGGCCCTAGCCGAGCCCCAGCAAGGCGGCCAAGGAGGCTCCGCTCGCAGACACTCCCTTGTGCATCACCCCAGCTCGGAGGCTCCCCCAGCAAGACCCGACTCAACGCAGACCTGCGGAGAGGAGCAGAGCCCCAAAAGGAGCAGGAGGCGACGGAGCAGCTGGTCCCCAGGCCCTCCCGCCCCCTCTCCCAAACAGCAACATGCCCGAGGGACTGGAAGCTGTTCCAGGAGGTGGGAAAGGGCCCCAGGAGAGGGGTCAGGTCTATATTTGTGCTCCACGGACGGTTTGCAGCAGGGCTGCAAGACGGGAGGTGTGCCGCTTCCCAAGCGGGCTGGACGGCTCGGAGCAGCTAACGTGGGACCTGGTGGCAGCGCCAAACACAGGCGGCTCGTGCCAAGCCCGATCCCAGCCCAAAAGCTGGAGAGGGACGTGGCAGGAGAGACCTGCGGGCAGCAGCCTGGCCTAAGGCAGCCCCGACACTTAGGCAGGGCAGAGGGACCCGCAGCCCCAGAGCCTTCTCCTCTGCTCCAGCCCACAATAAGTCATTGTGTGCACGGAACCAGCGGCACAGCAGGGCCAGGAGGCGGCTGGCTGCTCCACGCCGCTGTCTCGGGGACAATTTCTGAGCTCAGTCGCCAGCCCCTAGAGACAGCGGCCAGGATTCACCCCCTGCATCTCACTGTTCAGCCTCCTCCGGGTACTGTTGCTGCAAAGCTCGAGACTAAACTGGGGGAGCGCAAATCCCAGCCCCGTGTCCTGCTCTCGGAGGGAGAAGCTCGGCTCTCCCGGTGACCTCTCTCGGGTGACCGCTGAGGGACAAGTTGTGCCGAGGAGCATTCGCACCCCGGGCCGGGGCCACCGCGCGCCGAGAGCTGGCCTGGCTCCCCCGCGAGCAACTGGCACGTTACTAGGGTGAGAAAACACAACAGAGGACAACAGAGCGCTGAGCGGAGCCAGCGCCGGCACCGGCGCCGGGCCTCGTCCGCGAGAGCACCGGCTGTCTCTGGCTCAAAGCAGCTCCCCTGTTTTGGGGTCTCCCCAAATGACCCCGGCCTGGGGGAAGAGCAAGGATGCAAGATATCCAGCAACGAGACCCGGCACTGGGACAGAGGGAGCAGCTTCCTCCTGTGCCCCAGCTGGGGGGACACTGGGGAGGCAGGGGCTGCGCGAAGCCGAGCCCGGGATCCCCCCGCGGAGCCGCTGGCTCTTGGGATTCAAGTCAGGAGCCTGTGCAGGCAAAACGGGAGCTTCCAGAGACTGGATCCTGCCCAAGTCCAGCAGCTGGGAAGGAGCGGGATGTTTGGGAAGTGCTGAATGAGCCAGAGCACATGTGTGCGAGAAGCTGGGACACACTGACAAGAGCGAGCTGCTCAGGACACACTGTGAGCCCCTCTCCTAGGGGCAGCGAGCGGGATGGACTGGAGGGATGCTCCGAAATCCAGCAGGTCACTGCTCAAAGCACCTCCCTGGGCTCAGCCAGCTGTGCCAGAAGGCAGGATGAGCTGCTGGCTGCTTAGGGGTGGGAGTCCCTTTTGGTTTCTTTTTTTAACCAGAAATTTTATCTTGTATCCAAAAGACCGTTTTTTTTCTGACAAAAGCAGCCTGGGAGATTCCCACAGAAAATTCCAGTTCTGATAACGCCCCCGCATGGGGAGCTTTCTGGCTAGTTCCCCTTGCTAGCCACATCTCGGCTGGCTCCAAACCCTGCTGGGCTTCCTACTTTCTCCCCTGCCCTCAGATGGGATCACAAAGCTCCGTGAGGTCTGGTTATCCTCAGCTGGGCTTTCAGCTTCTCGGTGCTTCTGCATTTGGGCCGCACGGCAGAAAACAGAACGCACGGAAAGGAAAGAGCTGTCAGGGCTCTAGGAACTGCGAGGGCTCCGAGGAAGGGAGAGGCAGGGACAACGGGAATGCATGAAACGCAACGAGTACCCATCGCATACAAGGGCTGAGTCCTGACACGAGCTTCCATGGAAGCACCAACGGGAACACAAAGCTGGAGCAGAGGTGACGCTGAATTCCAACACTTTCATTACCATTTACACAGCTTCTGTGTTGTCTCAGGCCTGTTGTTACAGGGTTTTCCGTAACACCACCACAGAAAGCTCCTAACCCCTGCAAACCACCAAGCCACCAACCAAGAGATCAGCAAAGCCCGACTCCTTGGTCCACCTGAATCGTTTCCACAGAGAAGCTACAACCTGCAGACTGGCCCATTTCCTAGAGCTCCCTGCAGCAGAGCAGGGAAAACCCACGGGAGCCTTCAACCCCACGGACAGCCATTGTGCCAGGAACAGGAACGACGAACGGAGCGACCAAACCACCACCCAGGGCGGTTATCCTCTGACCACGCTCCAGGGCTTGGGTCTTATGAGCAAATGCCCATCAGGAAGGGGAAGAGCTGGGCTACCCGCAGCATGGGGACACTGGTCAGTCCCACGTCCCTCCATGCCCGGGCCCCACGGTCCTGGCCCGCTCGGCCTCGTCACGCGGCCGGGACCGAACCACGGGGCAGCTCCGGCGATGCTCCGTTTCTGCCACGGAGGTGCCACCCAGCTGCAGCCCTGTCGAGGTGACATCCGAAGCATCACACCAAGCTTTGGGACTGGCCGCTCGGTCGCTGAGCTCCAAAATCCAGCCCGAACCCTGGGATCCATGTGCAACCCGGGGAACTCCATGACTTCCTCATGGCTCCAGAGCAGAGTTTTGGGCTGGCTCAAACCAAGGGACTCACTCCAAGAGCATCAACAGGTGATTTTCCTCACTTGGAAGTTCCCAAGACCCCACTATTCCCTGCTGGGAAGGTCACTTAGCCAACGGCTTCACCAGCAGAGCTTTTATTTAGCAAACCATGGTAAAAATAACATGTCTCTCCAGTAACTTCTGGTCCTTAGCTTTCCTCTATCCTTTTTTTCTTCAATTTTTTGGTGCACATATAAGGTTTCCAGCAGGGGCAGTGCTTTATAGCCCGTGCTGGTTGAGCAGGATCCAGGCTGCTCTCCTTCCCTTTGAAACAAGCAGCTGGGGAAACCGTCTCCTCCTGCCTCGCTCGACCAGCGCCGAGCCTCGCGTCCGCGGTTTGTAATTAGTGGTTGGAGAAGACGGGGGGGAAAAAAAGTCTAAAATAAAATCCGGACTATTCTTGTTGTTTTATTGAGAATGCCTCCTGCTGCGTGTATCATTTCTGAACTAACTATCCTTAGGAAAAAAAAAAATAGCAACTACCCTGCAATTTCTGTAGAGCAGTAAAACAGCCCATTTTCCCAGAGTGGCTCTGCACGTGGTAAATGGAGAAAAGGAGGAGATCTTTGGGGTCTGGGAATATTTGGGATTAGCCGTTGAAATACTGGCTGGGTTTGCGTGGGGAGGGCTGTGGTGGGAACCACGGAGCCGGGCCCGGGAGCAGCGGTGCCCGGAGCCACGCGGAGCGGGTGCGATGCGGGGCAGAGCCGGTGTCACCCCAGGGAATTCCAGGGAATCTCCTCCAGGGGCTCCACTGGTGCACCCATGGATGGAGGGGGGCTCCTTGCTGCAAATCCCACAGCCCCAGCCCGTTCCCACTTCCAGCGGGTTTCCCAGCACAAACCGCCCCCCGTCCCGCCGGGACAGCGGCACAGGGGCTCGGGCAGAGGCCCGTTCTCGGTGCTCCCCTGGCACGGGGCGGTGCCCGTGGGCGCCCCCCACGCGCTCGCTCCGCGCCCCCCAACAGGAGCCCCGGGGCCTGCCAGGGAAGGACGGGGCAGGAGGCGGGTCCGGGGGGGGGGGAACAAGGGGAACCAGGCGGAAACTGGAGCAGGACGAGGGGGGCACCGGCGCGGGGAGCGGAGCGGCGCGGGGCGGGGCGGGGGTCGCTCACCGTTGAGGCGCACCGTGAACTGCCGCCGCTTGCGGTCGTGCTCCACCTGGATGGGGCAGCTCTGCTCCAGGAGGCCGAGCGGCGCCGCGTGCGCCATGGCGCCGGGCCGGGAGCCGCCGGGAGCGCGGGAGGAGCCGGCGGCGGGGCCGGGCACGGGAGCGGGGCCGGGGCCGGAGCGGGGCCGGGCGGGCGCCGCTGGAGCC
>JAVCKT010037631.1:0-34356 GCA_032273925.1 Rhynchotus rufescens | reverse complement strand
GGCTATCCATTATCAGCTCCTTCAATACTTCTCAAGAAGTGAACCATGATTTTGGGCTAGCCTGCTATTACACTGCCATTTTACCTTTAATGACTAGTGGGACACTTTACCACTGGGCCTCAAAGAAGGGAACTTATTTAGAATGCAAGAATAGCTACTAAAGACTTGTAACAGAGCATTTATCTAAATGATGGAATTAGTGGTGACAACATGAAGAGCAATGACATTTAAGTTTTCCTGAGACATTTCTCATTCAAATTATGTCACTGGTTATGAAGCTCCCATCTGGAAGACTTGCTGACGTGCCTCTCCACTGTGATTATCACTCATTGTCAATAGAGCCACTCATTGCTTTTCCACATCAGTTTTGATTGAGTTCACATCTATGTGTGTATAAACCTGTACAAATGATTGATATGGATTCATGCTTTTATTCTGAATTAGCCTCTTTTTTTTCTCTCTCTCTCTTCTGGGGTGATTACTGAAGTTCTGTCTGTGTGGAGTGCAAACCTAGTCAAACCTGGAATAAAATAGCTGTAAGCTAGGTATGTCTTTAATATATTGCTGTTGTGCCTTTTGAGAGGCAATACATCTTTGGGGCCTGCTGAGGCAGACTGTCAGTCAGGCATCCCCACCGCTCAAATTCACATGACCTTGGCCGGCGCAAATTCCTCACAAAAACAGGAGTGGGAGGAGCAGCATGCCGAAAACAAAATATTGTCCCATAAATTTCTTTGACAGCATTGCACAACTTGCCGAGGCTTCACGGCGTCTCCCTGGCGCGGAGGGCATTGCTGAGGCGCGAGTGATACCAGTCACACAAGGAGGCAAAAGGACCGTCGGACAACAGCGCGCCTTTGTTCAGGCGCGTTACCCAGTCCCTGGGGGGGAAATACAGGACACGATGTTCCGTCTGATATGTCAGTCATGCAGGTTATTTCTGGAAGGTTTTACTTGCCGGAGAGCTGCGGTGCATTTAGGGAGGAATCCCTGTTGGGCAGAGTGCTCGGAGAAGGCCGGCACGCTGCCTCCATCTTGCCGAGGCCGTATTTCGGCACATCAGGCGCCTGGGACGAGGCTGTGTCCCTGCACACGCCTGGGTTTTATCTTTGTTAAGCCATTGATTTAACGTCCATCGGACCTAAAAATGGGGGGGAGTTGTAAAGGCTTGTGTCCTTGTTTGGGTTTGGATGAGTGAGGCAGGCCTTTATCCAAAACTCTGATCATCTTTTGGAATATATCACTTATCAGTGATAAAAATCTTCTAGCTTAAATTCCCAAAGCCTCACCCTGCTGAGCCAGCCCTGAAGTCTCGATGCTGGGGTTGACACTGCCCACACAACCAGCACATGCACATTTTGTTCTCAGGGTCTCTCGAAAGGTGCAGAAACCTCAAGTGTCTCCCCAGGACAGGGCTATGTAGAAAATAAAGGTGTTGCTCTTGAGCTCCTCTTTCCTTTACTCTCCTGCTATGACAAGAGAATGACAATGGCTCATTGTGACCAGGATGAGAGCTAATCCCAGGTGTGGCTGGGATCTGGATAGTTAAAGCTGTCTTTGTGTTAGAGGGCTCCTATGAAGCTGTAACCATTTACATCACAGGCAAATCTAGGTCCTTTGCCTTGAGCCCATTGGTTGTGTCCAGGTGTTGGAGGTTGCACTCTGTTCTTCTGCTTCAACCTTATGGAATAGAAAGCCTTGATCTCAACAGGGCTTGAGCTGAATTTCTGATGTGCTGGTGGAAATACGCAGGATCTTGCAAAAGTTGTGCGCCAAATTAACTGGATAATGCCCCTAGTTGACCTGAAATCTCCATTAAAAGATGCTAATCTTCTAATTCATCACATCCATCATGTCGTTCATCAAACCAATCATTTTAATGAGGGCTTCAGACAAGTTGAGCCTGGAGATGTGGAGCTAGGAGATGCTCAGGTAGGACCCTCCCCACTCCCCCTGTTGTGATGGTAATGGAGATGTTCCAGCCTCTAAAATTTGAAATTCTTTAGCCTAATGTTCACGGAACATCGAGTTTTGACACTTTGATCTGTGCCTGCAAAGTCTGGCATCTTCGTGCAGGGTGTTGTTTTATCGCTGGTTAGGGCAGGATTACTAGAGCTGCTGCGGTTACCTGTGTTTGGTCAAAGCTTAAGCTGTCCTATTGTAAGGGAACCCGGAAGACTCGGTGCTGGTTGGTGTGAAACAGCAGGACCAGCCTGACTTGGTGCACACATTTCACAGAAATGTGAGGCTTCTGCTTGCCTTCTCCTGGGGAACCACGTGACTCCCAAGCCAGAGCAAACAGGCAATTCTGCAGCAGTCTTTTAAGAGAGTCCTGTTAGGAGTCGGCGTATCATAATTTCTAGCCAAAGTCTTTAAAGCCCATTTCTCTGTATGTTTGCATACAACTCTGGCAAATCCAGAGTCTTCCAGAAAAGACAGCTGTGCATATCATGCTCCAAAATCAGTACTTTTCTCCTCACTTTGTCTCTCCTACTGTCCCTCCCAGGAACAACAACTCATTCTTTAATGATCTCTGTATGTTTGGAAGTTATCTCTTTTTCCTTCTTCCCTCTTTTTTTTTTTTTTTAAATCATCCTCCAGAAATGCACTAGTCTCTCCAACTTTCAATTCCCAGAAGCTTCTTGGAGAATTAATAATTCATCAGCAGTGATTTAAAATCTTACGGCTCATCCCCCTCTTCTCGGCAGGATTGTTCACACACTTACTGCTCAAAGAAAATATGGAAAGAGCCTGATCGTAGCACATAAGACTTATGACTACTTTAACTGATTGTGTTTGGCATGTTACTTCTTTGCAAGAGCTACTGCTGAGCCTGGTGAGAAAGCCTAGAGAAGTGACTAAGCTGGAGCGCCTCCTGGGTGGCAGAGTCCAAAGCTGATAGTCAAAGCTACACAGAGCCTGTCCTTTAATTAAAAGCATGTTGGCTGGGGAAGCATCTCAGCAGGCTGGAGGAGGAATGAGGGACGTGACACTGGCGTCACTCTGCCCATGCAAAGACCCACATTTCCGCCCTGAGCTCCTCAGTGCAGCTCTGGTTGAGAAGGATCTCAAAGCCAGCTGCCTATGAGCTTACGCAGAGCCTGCAGCTTTCCAAGTGCTGCACATTTTGGAGAGAGCTTGTGACCTGCTGTATCTGTTCAGAGCTAGAATCTGTGCATGTCGTGCTCTAAATCTGGTTATGCCCTTATTTCAGTTTTGGCAATGTCTGTCCCTTACTTGTAAATGATAAAACAAGCTCTAAGAACTGCCCGAAATCTATCTATCTATCTGTATATATATATAAAAAAAATGGTTAAGACCAAGAGATTTTTTTTAACCCTTTGACTAAACTCACAGCAAGAGAAGAGGATGTGACCCTACTAAGGGTCTATTCAGGACTTCACAGGGCGCTGCTATCTGTCAGCCACCTGCACCCAAGATGCTTCCTTCGACCAAGCCATGCAGCTCCTCTGGCTCTAGCAAAGCGATAATTATCAGCGCTGCCACACTGAGCAAGTGGGTGAAAATCCATCTTCACTTGCAACAGATGCTCCACAGAGACTCCTGTGTCGGGATATAGGAGGGTGAGTAGCATGACATCCTGTTCATGTCTTTGATCCCACTTCTGAAAACACCAAGTCTTGCTGGGAATAGAGGAGAGGCCGAGAGCTGATTTGTACGGTGAGTCAGAGCAAAGCGGTGCATGGGCTCGTCCCACACACGGACCAGCCGGGATGAGGAGAGCAGCCACCACGGCACAAAGAGAGCAAACACAGCAAGGCATCTGAACTGCCCCACAGGACGTGTCAGAGGACCTTGCGCCACGCGGCTCCAAGACCGAAGGGCTGCTCACCTAAGTGCCCCCTCGCTCCCCTGGGAACACGAGCTCCTGACGATGGCCATGAAATGTCAGCGCAGCCTCACCAGCGTGCGGTGTGCCTTTGGAGCAGCTACGCCAGGGTGCTCCTCTGATCCACCTCTCTGTGCCAGCTGAGCAAAGCCCGCGGCCCTGCATGCCAGGGGGACCAAGGACAAGCAGGGCGCTCTGCTCTGCCTCTCCTGCGTGGCACAGAAAAGAGAGCACATGCTGCCTTTTCAGTTCAAATTGCACAGGCTGAGATTTTCCATTGCAGGGAGAGAGTGCTTTTCAAGATCTGTTGCCACTTATTCACTCTTCTTCTTTTTTTTTTTTTTTTGGTTTTTTGTTTCCCCCTTAGCTTGCCATCATTATTTTTGGTGAGATTTTAGACAGAACTAGGAATGCCCATATGGATGGAAGGAAGATGACATTCATGTTATTGTCTGCTGTTGGTCACAATTTAAAAAAAGAGAGAGCAAAGATCAATTGGAGAAACAAAGTGTTGGAAAGGAAGAACATATTTTTCTTTCATCTTGGCGAGTTTTATAACAATCAGCAACAGCAAATTATGCAGCGAAAATATTGAGACAGAAGACTTCTTTTTCCTTTTGTATTTCACCATTTTGAAGATGCATACAATGTTGTGACATACCATGTTAATCAGTATCAATGACACTGATTTTATTTTGAAATTAACATCTACATGTTAATTTTTACCTTTTTTTTTCAATTACTACTTAGAAATCAATTAATAAGAAACAAAGCACAAAAAAGCACTTCCATCTTCCAGTGGATGTAACAATTTCAGCTTAAGCTAAGATCGTTAGCCATCAGCTTCATGGGCAAAATTTTCCATAAGGGAGGTTGATAGGTAAACATTTCACCGCAAGCAGAACCCAGCAGGCTATCAGTAGAGGGTGAGTTTTTCAGTGCCCCTTTTGACTCCTGCCTCAGCTCTCTCAAGCATGTTCACAATTTTTGTTGTCAGTACATGTATCTTGTTTTCATTTTCATGCATTTTCATTAAACTGCAACATTATTCCAAAGGCTTTTTATCAGTTTAATTATAGGCAAACATCTTGTCTGACTCGTTTCTGTGACACATGCAACGGTTCACAGGATCTGGTAATTAATAAAAAGAAGCTAAGAACAGTAGAGAAAAATTAGGTTTAGAATTATAATTTGATCATATCCTGTTTTTTTTTCCTTTCATTCCTGCAGATGAGGAATGACTTAAAGGCCACTTCACTGCCACCATGAGCATAGATGGCTATGTAACTCCCCATATTTTCACTGTTCTGTCTTTTCAAGGAGAGGAAGAACTTCATAGAATTTTGTTTTTATATTCCAGGTAAAACCTTGCTATCTAGATGCTTTGTGCTGCCTAAATGTGACTACAGTTAAAAAGGAATGGCAGATCAAATAAACAACAAACTCCTGCAGTAAGAAGCCTAGATCCCAAAGGATTTGCTCCGGTAGGCCCTTCCATATTTTTTTTTTCAGAACTACTTTATTTGCAGTCTCTGTTTTTTAATCCATAAACTGATTTTTTTAAAGGCTTAAAATATCATTAAACAAGACACCTAGTACAAAAATGCAAAGTTACGATGGATACACGCAATGACGGAAATATCTTACATATATGTTTCATAACTGAAGCTTTGTGAAAAGATGCTTTGAAAACTTTTTGTTGTTGTTCTTTCTTACAACATGTCCCATTTGCATAGATCTGAGTAAATTTTGCTGCACTTATTCAGGGCTCGTTCCAAAGTTTGCTGAATTTGATTTCCACAGTCATAGGTTGGACATTTAATTTTTATTTTGTAGAAAAAAGAGCTTGTATTCAAATAAATACAAAACCCAAATCCACTATTCATTGTTTACAAACTATCGTAATTAGAATTAAAAACAAAAACAAACCCATTGCTCTTTGTAATAAACCCCAAATTGTCTGAGTTGCTTTAATTACAAACTCAGACAGAAACAGACTTAACTAAAGAACATTTTTTCTTTAGGAGTGGAAGTCAAATCCTTAATGCTAATGTGGGGGGGGGGGTTGTATTTAATTTAACATACATTTTGTTATCGCTTGGCTCAGTGCCTCGGGAGTCTGAGCCAAAGCTGTTATACTGTAATATCCATGAGGTTCAGTTTTCTCTTTCACCTGCAATACTGTACTCTCAGTGTAATGCTAATGTGACTCCGGCAATATAACAAAGAACCCGTAATGACAGCAGCAGAGGGGCCTGAATGTCATTTACACCTATTTGCTATATTCAAGGTCAGCAAGAATGCACCTGGAAAACACGGGCACTGCACCCAGACTGGCTGCAGGAAAATCGTCTACTCCGATGAAATTATTTTGAATAAAAGATATTTTTTTTCT
The DNA here is from genome assembly GCA_032273925.1 of Rhynchotus rufescens. Classification (NCBI taxonomy): domain Eukaryota; kingdom Metazoa; phylum Chordata; class Aves; order Tinamiformes; family Tinamidae; genus Rhynchotus; species Rhynchotus rufescens. The sequence continues at coordinate 28,111 of JAVCKT010037631.1, read as the reverse complement.
TTTAAACCCTTGAAGGTCTCTGTATAAAAGATCATAATGAGATATTCAAGGTGAGCATGTGCATTTCCGTGGTAACAATGAAGGAGAGACATTTGGGGACAATGTGAAAGAAATGAAAAAAAAAATCTTAACAACGTATTTAGTACATTTATAAATATATTGGCAGAAAGCTTGTTTCCTCACAGCACATTCTATACGCTGCCTGTTGGTAACAGAACCAGTTGTTGATCAGGCAAAAACAATCCAGAATTACTCTGGAACTGCTGCGGCAGAAACACAGAGCTGAATGTCTACTTTTGTTGCAAGGCGTGCAGCAAGTTCTCTGCCTTACAAAGGAACGAAAAGCAAACTCTGCTCTTCTTATGTGGGATCTTTTATTAAAGTATATTGAAGGACATCAAAAACGTGTTTTAAGAAATCGATACCTTGTATTCCCTTCTTTTCGTTCTCTGTACCAGTCCTGCAAAGCGCATCCTCACTGGCCCCCAGAAGAGCTACAGCCGCCGGGACGCAGGCGGCTCATCGCGCCCTCCTGACTTGGCCAAGCCCGGTGGCTTTGGCACACGCTTGTGCACCGCAGAGGAGCTGCCCTTTCCTGGGCTTCCGAGCGAGGAACACGTGAGCGGGTGAAAGCCCTCACGGCCGCAGGAAAGCACGGCGCGTGGCGGGACCCCGCAGCCTGTTCCTGCAGGAGCGCGAAGCTTTGGCAAGTGCCAAGCAGAGGGCAGCAGCCTGGTGCGCAGCTGTCCCTGTCCTCTCCTTCCATGGCACTGCTCCTAATTTAAATTGCTGGGCTCAGACGACCCATTTTGCCCGATCTGAAGCCAGCTGTGTAGTCGGTCAGCACTGCATGCCAAGCTCCCTCCAAAGGTAGGGGAGATACCTCCTGGCATCCTTTACCAGGGATTTGGCAACAGGCAGTTGAGGATGGGTATGCGCACTGTAAATGTTATTTCCACAGCTATTTTCAGGAGTAATGTCAGGCAGTCAGGAGCAATGAGCCCTTAATGATTAGATTTTTAAGAGGTTTTGACTCTCAGGAAAGAAAAGCTGGTGGGGAGCAGCCCATGTCTCCCTGCCTGCTGGCACTTCGGAAGAAAGGCCTGCCAACCTGTACTTTTATTTTAAAATGAGGATCTAGCCTTAGGCAACAACTAAACCTAAGAAATGATTCCTCGTCAGAAAAGCTGCTATGGGGAAGGTGTTACTGATAATACACACCGCTACTGAAAGGCAAGGTCCTCCAGAAGAGAATGAAGACTTTCACCAGGCATTCAGTTAAGCTGGAGTGACAGTGTCACACTTAGGCCAGCAACGTCACCATCTAGTAGACTACCTGGAATACTGCACCCCACTTACCCTCAGCCTCTGCTCCCCTACATGGTTTGGTGGGTCTTCACCCAGTCCAAATTATTACAGCTTCAGGAGCCACAGGCTGGCCCTGGAGACCACACTTCCTTGAAGCAGCAATTTAGGTAGTCTTAAAGATAGATTTAAAGCACTACTCTGTTAGTATTTCAGAGCAGTATGTTTTACGTTTCAACAGGAAAGTCTAATGTCAACTTCAGAGCAAATATTCATATATTCAAGCCTTCAGGTGATTTCGGAGTACAAGCAACAAAAAATGGTAACAGAGATTTCCTACTTCTTTTGCTTTCTCTATGAACTGAAGCAGAAAAATTCTGAGTGAGGCAAATCATATCTAATCTAAAGATTCATGAATCGTAATCCACAGCGCACGAATTAAGCAAACCTATAAATTAGGCAGGTAACATATTCTTCCATTCCTAGTCCAAAACAAATTCTCAGAAGGTACAGTTTAGTTTTGGTATTGTCAGACTATATAGAGGCTGCAAATCTGTGCTTTCATTTGTATATAAGAGAACATTTTGAGGCTATTCTCACATTTTGAGTGCAGTATAAACTAATATATGATTTTTCTGACTTCAATGATCATGGACTAACTAATCTTTGACCTATAAAGACCAATTTGTGACTCATCACTGGTCTGCTTGGAACTAGTACAGACTTAAGAGTGCATTCCTGCTCTGAAATGCAATATATACACAATTTATTTTGCTTAACACCCCAAAAAAGTATCTAGCAACAGGCATAAACTCTGATCTGGCTTAGATGAAAACCTCAGTCATATCAACTTCAACACCTGCCTCAAGCGACTTCTCTGAATGATTATGCTCAGCCACAGGGTGCTTCAGGTGCCAACAGTCGGCCTATCCATTCCCAAATCCATGTTTCTGTCCACTGAATCTGGGTTTCTCTCCATTGGTGCATCTCCACTGCTCTATTTCTGTAGGCAAGGCATCATTCTCCGGAGGCAGGACATTGCCCTGCCAAATTTAATGAGGTTTTACACAAAAATCCATCCTAATTTTGCCGACGGAGGAACAGTTGATTTGTTCTGTATCTCTTGGTTTCACAGCATGTTTTCCTGAGAATTAGAGGTTGTTTCTATTAATTACTGACTGCCCTCTTGGGACCATATAGGCCTAAGCCTTAGGCCCAAGTCCCAAAGGCTTAGTCCCAAGCCTTTATGGAAATCACTTTAGTTTTTATCTGATAAAGGTTTTATCTGAGAAAGAGTTTATCCTCGCAGTGTGTGGTTCCACTTATATCATGATGGGGAGGTGTTGCATTTAGCGATGGCCAAGGATGGGGGTACAGAAGGGCTCCCTCAGTGGATGGTTTCACCATTGCTGAATGTGCCCAAGACACCGTGTCCTCTAAAAAGTGCACTTAGGTCAAAGGAAAGCTTATAGTTTGCAGGCAAACTATAAGATATAAGAAGCTGTGAGGCTCCGAGTATTAAACCTGAGCTGTGTTTAGATACTTCACCTGCAACATTTAGCATAGCCTGAACTCTGTATGCAAATAGGCATATAGTCAAATAGAGATATATAATATTCTTGCTCAAGTGCCATTTTCAGATATCATGGGCTAAGATGCAATTACTTTGCACGTTCTTTCACTCATTTTTTTCTTCTATATTTAGCTTGGAGATTTGTATGCTTTTTAGCATTAAGGAGTTTTGTTACCTAGTCTCTGTCTCAGTGCAAAGAGGATATTTCATGGAGCTTGTAGGAGCCCTATGTCACTTTAAAGAGACCACCAGTCTCTTTAACACTGTGCTCTCCAGGAAACTGCTTTGCTTTATCAACTGAATCTCTGGTTTCTTCCATTACATCTTCTGACTTAATGCATGCTGGTAGCACTGGAAGTGAGACAGTTCCCAGTCTTAATATCTGCGTGAGCAATTTAGGATTCTGGCATGGTTTGAAAGCAGGCAATAGCAGGACAGTGTATCTGCAGCTTAGAATTGTAAATATTTTATCTTCTTCACCTTGCACATTCATGACTAAGCTGCATATCGAAGCCAGTTTTTAGACCATAAGTGTGATAAGCTTGAAAAATTCTACCTCTTCAAATATCTTTGTGGCACGCATATTACCATAGTATGTGCACTAAATATCAACTAATATTTATCCTGGCATCATTTTTCTCTGCTGGTAACCTTTATGAATACCCTCTGTGCTATAGCTGAACCTTCTGTTATTTCTATCCATCCAACGTGCATCCATGACATCATCCTCTCTGTACTGTGCCTCCAAGTCCATTGCATTGACTCCCTGAGATTTTCACGTTTCCAATTCCTTGGGTTGTTTTAGACATTAATTTGTGTTTTGAAGTTTCAGAAAATTCCCGCTACTTCACTTTCTGCTTATGCTTTCTTTGTTCACCAGCTTGTTGCAGCAGATTTTTAAAATCTTCATGCAAACTCAATGCAGCATTGTCTTCTGTTCAGACGTGGAGCTCGAGTGCAGCTGTGTGCCATTTCACGTGCTTTGCCAGTGAACTATTGCCCTACTTAAATCCAGCACATGTGAACCGCGATTTAGTTCAAATGAAATTTAATTCATGATTACCTTATAAACTTTCAGGGGACTTCTCGCTATGGCCAGCATTTTGCATATTACCTGAAATAGCCTTTACCTTTACATTTGGCAGTGAGAACTGAACCTAGAAGCATTAATCCAAATCCCAAAATATTTTATGGATGCATTCAAACTGTACCCTCTTACAAACTGTTTCACTCATGAACACTGAGGTTACCTTTGAGATGAAAAGAATATTAAGTCTATTAATAGTGCATCATCACCAAAAAGCCTATTAATAGTATGTCATCAGCTGTTTTTTCTCTTCAGCTAGTATACACATCCAAATATGTTTCTATACTTCAGCCAAGATTAAACAATTTTATTTAGCCTTTTTACTTTTGATTCTAGAGGACTTTTCAAGCATCACTTCAGATGCATCCAGCTTCTCTGATTTCTGGGGAAGTGCTGCATTTCCAGAATTAATTTTCAGAATGTTAGTTGAAGAGGCTGCAGACGATGGTACATGGCCTGGTGGCACCCTGGCATCATGTGAAGTTTGGCCTTGTGTGTACAGGCATACCTGTAGGCAGCGGCTAATGTTAAGCAGTCATCCTAAGCAGAAGAAGAGGGGGAAAACTACATAGAGCAGAGTGTTCTGGTGGTATCCAATATAGTTGCCTGATTGGTGTAGTATATCTGAAATTACCACAGGGTCAGACAACCATGGACACTAAAACCTAGTAAGAAAAGTAGGAAAATGGGAAGATGAGCATGGCATATGGGGCCACAGGGCAGCAGCTAATGGTTCTAGTGAGAAAGCAAGAGCGTCTCACCCACTTCAAAAATCACTCAAGGCTGTACAAGCCCTGTATTTAAGCAAACAACTGGAGAACTCATCATAATGTCCACCCACCTACCTCCAGGTCTCCACTTGTGGCTCAAAATTGAGGTGAGAGGACCTTTGAACATGTTATATTTGTCAGGCTACAAGAGTGGGCAGGTGTTTATTATTATTCTTTGCACCTTCCTGAAAGTAATAAAATGCAGTCTGGAACTTCAGCACAATGTTGCATCTCCTAAAACCCACAAGGAGAAGAAACCTCTGAATGTTTCATTACATTTTTTTATTTTATATTTTATAAGATGCTGGAAGGTATGAAAAAGAAATCATAAGTAAAGGTTAAAAATGGAAGAGGAAAGTAGATCGTATCTGAAATTGAAAATAAGAAAAAAATAGTGGCCATTCATTACTGGGAAGAAAATATATTGAAAATCCATTTAAATGATTAGTTGGGAAAAACATTGTTTGCCTAGAAAATAAAAAGAGCTATTATATTGTATATTTAAGGAGTGAGCATAGCAATGGCACCACATCTACTGTGTAGAAAATTGAGAGAAAGCTGGAAAATTAATAGATGAATAGAGGGGAAAGATGGTCTTGTGGTTAGAGTACAGCTTTGAAAAATGAGACTTCCCCCTTGCTGCGCCAGGACTTGGTGTGTGTGACGATGCCGAGCTCCTCACCCGGAGCTGTGCGTGCTCTCACTTCCAGGGAGCCACAGCACCATCAAAACCGAGAGAGAGAAGGCAGTGCTATCAGCAGCAACGCAAAGAGCGCCGCCAAACGCACCGATTCCTTGGCTTAATCTCCATTTCCTGAATTTTCACACCAGTTTACTACATTGGTCTCCATTTAACAGTGCGGCAAAGGCCACAGTAGGAGTAAACTCAGTGCAGAGCAGACTGCAGAAAAGCGACCCAAAGAGCCATTCCCATAGCTGAAAAGGGGGGAAAATTAGACTGCTAGCATCAAAATCTGACGTGCCAGGTACTGTTGACATGGTAATCTGCATCCCACCACCCTTTTCCAACCTTAACGGTACCAGCTGCTTCCCTGCGCTCCGAGCCAGGTCCTGCGGCGTGCAGCAAGCCGTCCCGCACGGGGATACAGCTTCCTTCCCGCATCCCCCACGCCGCCTGTTTCGCCCATTTCTCCACTGCCCTCTCCGAGCCCACAGAAAATGCACTAAAGGAGGCTTTGCCTAGTAGGAACATTTTGCACGTCCCTCTCCTCAATGCAAGCCCGTCTCTGCAGGCGCTCTCGCAATACGGGCAGACCTGGAGGTCTGCAGGCTCCCCAGGGGCTCCCTCACCTCACACCCCACCAACTGTGCTTACCTGACGGACGGCTAAATTCCTCAAAAAGCACTTAAGGGAACAGACAAGTTGCCAGGGATAAGTGAGCCAGAGTGTGGATTTGAGGCGTGTTGGCCAGTTAGTGATAAGTGGCTGTGGCTGCACCGGAGAGGCTCCAAGGGAAAGGGAAGGTTGCTGGTGGAAAAGGCTGGGCAGTTCACTCAGCCCTGCTGCTTGCTCATCTGCCCGGAGTCCCACGGGGGGCACGGGCTCGGCTTTAAAACATGGCTTTCCCGTTCCACTTCCAAGCTCCAATGTTTTCCACGTGTTGCTGGTGCTTAAAACTAGTTGCTCCAGTTGTGAGCATCGCTGGCGGGAACACGGCTCCGAGGGGGACGCGGTGGCGTCTACAGCTTCCTCTGCTCTTCAGTAAATCCATCTTTGTACTAACATGAATATCGTGATTAATAACAATAGCAGCTTATGACTGTTTTGAAAAATTGCATTGCTAGAAAATGAGTGTTTGCAAGTAGCTGAGAGGAAGGAAGATTTAGGAAGAAAAAAAAACGACACAAAACTGATTTTGAAAGTCTTTAGGACTGTAAATGCTGTCAGTAATTAGGATGACTGGAGTATTTCATTATGCTGTCCTAGTAAGATCTTTCTCTGTTGCTCTGCTAGAAAGGGTAGCGTTTTCTATCTTTGGCATGGAAAATTTAGAAAGTTTCATGTGATGAATATGACATGATCATAATAGGGACCTAAGTGAAAAGGGCCCATATGAGAAAATCTATTGTGCAAGTCAATAGACTCACACTGTATTTCTTCCTAATGGTGAAGATATCTTCCTAGACATTTTTTTTTGTCTTATGTAATTTGAGAATTACAAAACTACAGAAAGATAAGATAAGGATCTTGTGCTGCTTTTGCAAAATGAGCTCGTGCTGGAAAAGGTTTTTTTTTTGATTTTTCACACAATGACTTGGAAAAGGGGACAAATCAGAACTGCAAAGCAAATGAAATGCGTCTGACAAATAAAGTTTTAATGTTTGATCCAGTTCAGTTTGAGGCATTAACAGTATCGTGCAGCATAATTGCTGCTTTTTTAGAAAACAGGGGAGCTCATTTAGAAATGGGAATTCCCTTGAGGATGCCACGTGAGTGCAGACTATTAATTATGATGTTCTATTGTTATCTTTTGTTCGGAACAATAGTGCTCGTGAGGTCCTGGGGAATTTTTCTCCTCTGGAAGGTGCCGGGTTTTGATTAAGTGTCATTTCATACAGTTCATTAACAATGTATCTTAAAATGAGTTTTTGATTGAACATTTTTATTGGGCATTTAATATAATTTATGGTTTCTGTTGAAATTTCACATACAACATTTGCCAAGCTAGTTATTATATATTTTTCATTAAACAATGGCATTTTACATTTTCTGAAAGGTTGTATTTTTTAAGTAGAGGAATAGATTATACGAGAATTGATTATGAATGCAGTATATCATGAAAATAGCCCTCCAGGACATATTTTATGCTAGAGGAACTACAGCAGATAGATCTATGAAAGGGCTCAGATGCAAGTCTTGTCATTTAAGAGTGCCAATCTGAAGGCCAATGTCTAAGTTTAATTTTTCTATTTAGACTACTATTTTTTTTAAATAAATCTCACTGTTTGTGCAGCACAAAAAGAGGACATTTTGTCATATATTAGCTTGGAAAGATTGTAAACACTCTTTCAGGAGCAGCGGCTACATGTGCAGCATAACACCTAAATGCAGATACAGAGGAAATTCTCTTCCGAAAGACTTACTGTGAAGCTCAGGCTTTGACTGATATTAGTCTGGGGGACACTGCAATGGACCAGTGCAGCCCTGGGGGGAATAGGCAGAAAAATTTCTGTCTTTCATGTAGAGTAGCCACATGAGGAGCAAACCACAGACACCGAATGTTAATGAAATTCACTGTCTTTCAGTACAGTTATACAGATGCATATTTATACCCTTTAGGTAAAGAGCATTGTTCCAAATGGGAATCCTGAAGGAAATACTCAAGCATTTTCTCTTTTTAATCTGGGGATACATCTTCATTTTCAGTGTGCAAGAAGATTTAAAAAAATCTCATATTGCTGAAATGGCATATTGGAGAGAGAGTGTTTTACAGAGAAAAACATCACAGGTAGAAACAAACTATTAGCTGGAATTTGTGTCCAGAGAAATTACTGGAATTATTTACATGCACATGTGAGTACAGAGGGAAGTGCTCCAATACTGGCTGACTGCTAACACAGCAGACAGGTCTGTTGAGATGAAGTGAGAAGTCAAGTTTTCATTCAAAATACTCAAGTCAAAATGCAGCAGAAGCTTTTCCTGAGATTTGAGACAGTTCAGAGAATGGCTATGATTTTGCCTATATTTGTCTGCTATAATTTTTGCCTTTTATTTGGACCCTTGACTTTGAGATTATCAGTGGGATTGGAATATTAGAATAGTCAGCGATCAGTTTCCTTGACCTAGTAAGAGCTAGAAAACAGCAGGATTTTTCAGGAAATCCTGATAGAAATATTTCCATCTTCTTTGTGCATTTTTCAGAGGTCCAGTTCTCTCAGGATTTGGATGCCCATCCAAATCCAACCAGCAATCCCTTCTAGACATGGGCCACTGCCACAGCACTTGGATTCACACTGAGTGTCCTGCTGTAGGTGGGATGCATCTGGAGTCCAACCTTCCTGTCAATCTTGTTGGAAAAAAAAAAAAAAAAAACTAAGGGTTTTGGAGCTGTACCCTTGCTTTGTATCAACAGAGTGACACACTTCACATAACCACTCATTAGGGGACAGCTTCGATTTTCCTTTGTGCCTGTGGTTAGAATAATAGTCACCACTCTGTGACTGTTTTGCTTAATTTTGTGCTGGAATCTAGAGACACACATGGTGATATTCAATCAACCTGGCGAAATTTCAGGCAGTTCTTCAGAAAAACGACTTTCCTTGCCCTGGCTGAGGGCATCCTGCCATCTCTGAGTACACTCCCTTTCCCAGCACTTTGGGTTTAAAGGGTCACCATGATACCGAAAATGTATTCTTTCTCTGATACTTCTTATCTCCTGGTAATAGTTTTAATACTGCTGTAATTGACAGAAATGTGGCAATATATATATATTTATTCCAGAGTTTCAGTGCTCTGTACTTGATGGCACTTTATATTTCAATTTTCTTCTAATTAATCATGCAGCCAGCCTTCCCTGCTCTTTTCTGCTGATCCTTTGCATGGAAGAAAATGAGAAGTAATCACTTAGAAGCAGGAAAACATGACTTCATGGAATGGAATATATTTCAAGATGACAGTTTCTTTTCACATTCCTTGGCCTTCCATTAATATATTTAATGGATACATATATTCTCTATTATTATTCATCTGCTTTCTACCTCTATCATCTATTCCCACTCCATTGAGTACTCCAGGAATTTAATCCTACTTACAATTTATCCCATAAACACTTCCTCATTGCTTCTGAGGCCTGGGGATCACTCCCTTTACAGGCACTTTTTTTTCCTGGAGCGGTCACCTTGTGGGCGAGTCAATAATTGCTCCAATTAACACGATCTTATGACATTTCTACTGGAGTTGCTGAGACCTGAACATTGCATAGCATCAGCCCCATGGCATCAGTCTATTTGTCACCTTTGCCTTCCCTGACCTCACCTGCTCCCGACGGTTCTTTAGCCTCATTTGTCAACGCATGTCTGAATTCAAATTTCACACACCTCAGGATAAGGACAAGGTCTTCTTATGTACTCTGTACAGCGACGAGCACACTTCTCTGCATGTAAAATACAATAAATAATACTTGATCAGTCTTGGCACTCATGCTATTTACCATGTCAGCAAATTTCTTTGTTTAAAAAATAGATGTCCCTCACAAAGAAACAAATTAAACTGGCGGGTTCCTCTGACTAGAAAGCTCATTACTGACCAACACCCTCCGGTGTCGTTTGGGTGTGCCTGTGCGTTTGTAAAGCCCTGAAAACCCAAGGTGAGTTAAAAAGCAAAACAAGGCCAGGAGCACCTTTGGCCTACAGTGGGAGAGCTTTAGACCAGAAGGCAGAAAGGGATGTGCCTCCTGCCTAGCTGGAACAGGGGAAGAAGCAGTTTTGCCTACTGGTATACCCATCTCTGAGTCCTATTGAAGAGCTGAAGATTTTTCTCATTTGCCAAATTTCTTTACGCTTACCTCCCTCTTTGAAAACCTCCCTGGTCCCTGCCTACTTCCACACTCAGGCCTGTGGAGCACGTCTTGGAGGTCCCACTGAAGCTTCGGTGTGGAGCACCAGCACACACAGCTCCCAGCTGCTGGGGCCTTCTCCAGTGTCCTTCACGCCACCTGCAGCTCCTCGAGCCGGGCGGACAGGGGGGCAGAGCCACCCGATGTTCCCTCTCCTGCACAAGCGACCACCCTCCATCCCTCTCCAGCCTCTGCTCACCAGGGTGTACACGAGGGCCTTCACAAAGCTACTTGCAGTAAAGAGATAAAGAGGTGTCAAGTCTATGCTAATATATGTGTATGCTAGCATATATTTGCTTTCTTACTTTCCTAAATGATGCCATATTGGGCATTTTTTATCATGTCTGCAAGAAAAGGATAAAGAGAAAGGGCTGAAAGAATTTTTCTCCCTTCTTCCCAGAAGAAAGTTTGTTTTTTGCTGTTTGACCTTCAACTCCCAGAAGACCCAAGTTTAACCGCTTTGATTTACTTCCATAATAAAGTGATCGATTAATGTTAAAGGCAGGCTTTATGAGGCCTGTCCTCAAATGGTCTTAGAACCTGACATAGCAGGAATGTTATACTACCTTGCTCTGAAAAAGGTCACATGAAGGGAATCAAAGACAAGATAAATGATGGTTTACACATCAGAAAAGCTCTCTGTAGTACAGGCAGAGAATGTAGAACATAATGTCTCCCAGGGCTTAGTGCAGATGGTATATAGTAAATATAGGCCGAGCTGCCACCTACAATTTATTATTGTTGCGGTTGTAGTTGTTTTGGGGTCCCATCTTTTACCTTTGGACAAGTCTGTGCTTTGCGAGCGTGAGTGACACATGGACCGTCCTGCTTAAAATGAAGCGAATAAAAAAAATTCAGTGAAAGATGTCAACAAGCTGCTCGCGAAGAGCTGCTCTCAGAAGATAGTTTGATGGCTTATAATTTTCTTTCCTCAGTTAAAAATCATAGTTCGGTTCAGTTTCGTTTTTCAAGCTAGGCCTCACTGTAGACGTGAGCTAGGCCTTATAACTGACTGACAAACTGGGCATAAAATGAGTCATGCTAAAACTTCAGCCTTGGTCCATAGCTGTATGTCTGGAACAAGCACGTGCATGATATCAGATGGAAAGGTGAATTTCTCTGTGATTCCCCTCCCCATTTTGACGAGAAATTGCTTCTTCTCCTTCCCTTTGTGCCTCCTCCACTGGCGTATGTTGCCACTGAAAAGCAGCACGCGTCCTGCTTTCCCCTGACAGAAAAGGCAAAATTGATAAATTTTAGCCATAAACAGGAACTTCAGCTTTAATTGTGCACTTAAATCTGAATAGCAGCGGTCAGGTTAGTATTGCAAGATGAGGTCAGTGAAACGAGGAAAGAAAAGCCCGCAGCGGCCTCCTGGCCTGTTCCGAGTGCACGGGCAAAATTCCCTGTCAAATTGGCCCACACAGCCCAGAAGCGAGCGGGGAATATTGGAACTGCAGCTCAAGGATGTGTGGTGGTCCAGGAAGAGACACGAGGGGCCGAAAAGCCCTGGAGGACATTCCCCTGGAGCCCCCTTTCCAGAGGCACATAGGGATGCCATCCTGGAAATAAAAGTTCCCTGCAGCGACACTGCAAGCCCGAGATCAAACTTGTTGTGGTAGAAGGAAACCAGCTGGGTAAGAACCTTATTATCAAGGGCTTACAGCTAATAAGACTTTTCACGTGGCAGTAATGTGGTTAGACTGGCCCTGGCAAAATCATCTGTATTTCCAGCAGGGCCGTTTGCTTGGGAGGGGAGCAGGGAAAAGGGAGGCATCTAGGGGGAAAGGCCCATCTCAAACTACGTGGTCTAAAACTGTCCTTGCAGAGTGGAGACTGACGCAGCCTTCTTGGAAAAAATATTTGGCAAAAGATGTATAATGAGTTTCTCAGACTTTTAATATTTCCTTTTTATTATTTAGAGGACAAGCAGAGTTTAAAGAAAAATTTAAGGTCCCTTAACAGCATTCTAATCACTTATGAATAGGCAAATCACAATTAAAAACAGCTCATAAAATCATTGAGAGAACTGATGGAAAAAGTCCCATCACTTATTAAATCCATCCCTTGCCAGTACAGAACTGCTGCCTACACAATATTCACTAAAATTTTCATTCAGTCAAGCTTTAAAGCTGACTCCAGATACCCTTTTTTAAAGCCAAGCTTTCCTTCTTCCAGCCTTTCAGGACTGCAACCACTTAATGTTCTGCCTGACCCACGGGAAGGGCTCCTCATAGGAAGGACCCAAACAGAAAACACATTTCTGCCCGCGCTCGCGGTAACCTGCCCAGACACTCCAGTTGGCAGACACCAGATGGTTGATCGGAGTCTCCAGTCAGTCCCTGCGGTTGCCTGAGCCTTCAGGACGGAACAGCACCGCAGAGAGAGATTTGATATGATCATGAATCACTTCTGGGACCACGGCAGATAAGCGAGGAGAGGAGGCGCTCGGGTCACCTTCTCGAACGCTCCTTCTGGGTCCCAGCGTGAGCAGAGACAGGGGGAAGATTGATACGGGAGCTCACGCGATGATGGATGCGCTCCTGGTGCAGGCGGGCGGGGGATTTACTGAACATCTCCACGCAGTGTTTTGGGAGGATCGACTAGCAGAAATGCATCCGCTTTTCAGAGTCAAAGAAGGCAAATCTTGTTGAGGTGGAAAAAAAGAGCAAAATGAAGGGTTCTGCTTCATTTAAATGATATAGCAAGTACTTCTGACAAACAAAGTGTCAGATGTTTATTCAGAAATAAAGAATGAGCAATATGAAAATGTCCCCATTAAAACTAGGTGATTATTATTAAAAAATCTCCTCGAGCAGCTATTCAGATTATAAAATGAATTTCCTGCAGCTGTACTCACATCACTTTTTCCACTTTTCATAAATACTTGAGTAACTGATTTTTTTCTACTCTCTCAAGTTTTCATGGAGAGGAGCAAGCATTAGGCTTGCACGCTCTTCAGCTCTGCAAATTTCTATCAGAAAGTATACTATTTATATGAGAAACAGTTTGTACAAACAGAAGGAAAGAGTTTCTAAAAACCTCAGTTAGAACTTAGCAAAGAGCTCAGTGGATATTAGATGACCCAGACCAGACTCTGATTGAACCTTTTGTATCTAGAAATATACTTGCATGCAATTATTTTTTGTCATTTTGACAAAAAGAAAATTACATTTATATTATAAACGCTGCCAAGAAATCCATAGAAACAGATTTTTTGCTGTGCATGATGCCTCAGACCAGGTTTTAAAATCTCAGAGAGTATTTTCTTTTTAAAGAAGAAGCTACTTATTTGTTAGACACAAAATAGCTGCGTTATATTAAAGCGCATTACTTCATTATAGAAGTATTCTCTTCAAATTAAAAGTACAGCTAAAAGTCTATGGATTGTCCTTATTCCAACCACCTTTGCCAATACTCTCTTTAGATATGGGCAATCCAGTTCAACGCTTAATGTCAGGCAATACAGAGGGCTTTATGTACAAAAAGTCAAAAGACTGGCTTCAGCTGAAGAGCAAGACTTTTCTTCTGCTTTAGTGGATAATGAACTCTGAATCAAAGCAGCCCATAAAATAATCATTGCATAGCAATGATTGTTGGAAAGAGGGTAGACTTTTGGATGCTTTGATATTTTCTTTTTCTCTAATTCCTGTGCATCCTCTGCATGACAGCTTGAATGGGTTTACTGTGTAGGGTTGGGTGTATTACTAGGAGCAGAGCTATTTGTATGCACTGTAAATGTACTGTATCTGGAATTTCCTCCTTTCTTGCCCCTATTGTGTACATATTCATGCAAAAAGGTACCTTGCACTTTCAAGACCTCATGGACAGATTTCCTTTTTTCTTTGCCAAAGAAAGGGGCAGCATCAAAGCTGGAATATGCTCATCTCTCATTTTTCATTTTCCATTTCTCTTGCTCATTTCTAGAGTCAGAGGAGAAGGGGAATGAAAGAAATTAGATATGACAAAAATATCAAGGGTAAATTGGAAGAGGAGCAGATAAGAATAGATTTTGATGGGAATTAGAAGGTTAGCACCCTTACAGCATGAGTTTTACTGCAAATAAAAGGGTAATATGCAAGCCGATCAATGGTACTTGAGATTAATACATTTTAAAAAATCTCATCACCTTCTATGCAAGTATTGTATTATAAAGGAAGAAAGGATGATCCATCTAAATTCTTCAAATACTTTGGAAAATCATCTGCCTTTCTAATCTCTGTCCATCACAACCGGCTGCCTGGTTGGCCCCTGCAGCCTCCAGGTGGAGTCCCGGAAGCAGCTGAGAAAAACACTCCAGACTCCTTCTTGTTAGCACCCAGGACGATACTTAAGCCAAATTGGTGGTGAGTCAAGAAGAGCGGAGCTAGTTTCACCTTTGGATGTTGCAAGCCTTGTGTCATCCGAGAGAGGCATTGGAAAGGGCTCCCAGGAAAAGAGCAGGGTGATGTTTGGTGGAGTGAGGTCATCACTTCCCGGCTGAAATCTTAACTATATGTCCCTTGGTAGCAGTTCACCTTATTTTGCCTGTTTCTTTCTGAAAGACAATAAACATACAAGTGTGTCTGAGGAAAGCTCCTCTCAAACCTTCCAGTGCTTACAACATTTATTGGCCCTTTTAAGTGGAGTGCAGCGAGTGCAGGGGAATTTCCTGACAATAAGAAAAGCTTCCTTAAACCACGTGCAATTTATTGGTCTGGTCAAGTCAATTACGGCTGTGACTCACCCTCCAAGGAATGCAACTTGGCTTTCATTATTTGCAGTCACACAGTGTCGAGCAGTTGGAATCATCCTGAAGTTTCAATCATCTTCTCATGCTTTACTTGTACCAGCGATAATCCGGCCATTGCAGGGTGGGAAGGAGGAGGATTTCTTTTAATTATTTCTCTTAACCCCGTTATCTTGGATTCGGTCCGTGTAGAGCTGAACCTGTTTCCCATAAAGTGTGCAAATATGTGCCTTTTTGCAGTTACTCTTGGACATTTTCAAAGACAGTTCCTTCTTCCCACCTCAAACTTGACAGCCGAGCAGGAACAGAGTAATAGGGGAGAAAAAAATCAGAGAATGGTAAAACAAAGAATGAGAATCCAGGAAAAATAAGAAACAAGAAGAAAAAGTGGAGAAGGATAAGGAAGCAAAACCCTTTGAGAGCATTTTTATGTTATTTTGTGCAAAAGGAGAGCTGGTTGGGGCTAGCTCTCACGCTCTGTTTGCTCTGTTTTTTAAATCACTGCTCTTCCTTGCTGCTTTTTCCTATCATCGTCTGTCTCCCTTTTTTCTTCTATTGCTCTGTCTCTCCGACACACAGATTGTCTCGCTTTTTGACCTGTGGGCTTCACCTGCCTTACTCTGTTACATATTAATTTGCAAAAGGAGTTCAAGATGCCCATGTGCACCATACAGAGCATGGATAGAACGAGCCACAGTGTGACAGTGTAGGGAAAGCAGCGAAGACCGGCAGGAATTGTCGGCTGGATCTTTCCCTGTGCTCCCCATAGAGGCTTTGCCATGGTTACTTACCGCTTGCAGGTGTCACCAGGCTGCCTTGCTCGGCAGGCTCCCTGAAGTCAAGGAGATCTGAATCCAAGAGCAGAAGTTGGCCTTTACGATTCACTTCCATATAACATATGTTACTATATTGTATACCAAGAACTGTAACTGAGAAGAACCATGATATTTACAGTATGTTAAAATTTAACTGTTGCTGGAGCCTTCTGAAACCCATGGGCCACATCCCAAAGACTTTACTCATGTTTTACCTCCCCTGATATAAGGTAGGGTAGGGTGCCTACTGCAGGGGAATGAATGACATAGGATGAATAAGGATTCAGGATCTGGCCCTGTGCCTGTAGCAAGCTGAGATACTCCGGTGGTGACTAATTTCCTTAATGAGTACAGCAGAAGAGGTAAAATTGGCTAGAGTGAGGGATACTGCTCTATTTTTTTAATTATGATTTTTGGTGGCAATGTCAGAGACTAAGATGTTATTTTAAGAGACATCTAGCAAGGAGCAATGAGTTTTCTTTCTGACACCCAGAGGGGTGAAAACTGAAGGTGATACAGAGGGCATGCGAGGCTCCTGCAAAAATACGTGGGTCTGTAACACTCTCGAAAAGATGTTGCTCGCAAAATCACTAGCACAGAAAGTAACACACAGCATTTTTTTTCTGGATTTTAAAGGCTGACAATGTGTCCATCCTACAGGTCCTCCATGGATGAGTCCCTAACTGGATCCTCACCTGGAATATTGCCGCTTTCTGAGGGACTCTCCAAAGAGCAAGGCAGTTGTCCTCCAGCAGAAGAGGAGTGAGAAGCTGCACCCAGTGACTTTGCCTCTTGGTCTGCGTGTTTCCAGGTGAGTCACAGCACGCGTGGGGCTGCGTCCACACGTCCCCCTGCGTCTAATGGAATCGGGCAGTGGCGGGATGAGAACAGATGGCCGGCATCATGGCAGCAAGGATCTTGTTGGGAGTCACTTGGCAACACTCGTAGCTGTTGTGACGCTGGCTCTGTGCTCAAGGGCAAGGACAGGGGAGGAGATGCTGGTTACAAAACAGTGAGAGAAATCATGTCAGGAAGGTTCAGAAGATGAAAGCAGTGACAGTAAATAAGCCTGAAATTATTTTAGGTTTACATACTTTAAGTCCTCAGCGACTGAAAACACGGCCAAGAATTGCTTCAGCAATATTCCTTCATAAATCTGCATAATAATCTCTCAGAGGGGCTTTGGTGAAATTACAAGTATTCATTTACTAAATTGGGTTCAGTGTCTGTATCATACGCCATATGAATATTCAGTGCTATGAATTCATCCAAACTATATTGGAATTAGCATGGTCCACAGGCTATCTAAATGATAACACAGATAGTGGACATGGGCAAAAAGGACCTTCTAAAAAATAATTTCCATTAAAACCTAATGAAGAAGAAATATTTATCTCTGCTCATAACAATGGGCAGTAATACATGCTCAATCCCTTTTTTGTTTTTTTTAAATAAAAGTGGAATTTCAGATTGTATAGTTCTAAATTCATCCAAAATATTTCCTTCCTAGAAAAGATGTATAGATTTTGTATATACATAGACAACTGCTTACACATTTATATATATGCACACATACATGTAGTGTGTGTATATATATAAAAACTTTTAAGAAAGGAATTACGAATGATTTACCTACTAAAATGTTGATAACCACCAGCTAGATGCAAGACTGTTTGACTGTGAGACTAATAATAGAAACACTGGATATAAAATACAGTGACCTTCATGTAAAACAGTAACAGATCTTAGGTGACTGAGAAAGCTTTTCCAGAGAGCTGGAAAATTGTACTGCTGAGTTGTGATTAACTGCGATCCTGCATAATTCTCCCATGTTTTGCACATTAAGAATCAAATATAAAGCAAAATTAAAACCAAAAAAGTCTAAATGGAAAAATGCACAGAGACCATGCAGGGTAGCGAGTGTCTACAGGACACAAACACCTCCTCAGAGTGTGAAATGAACTGAATGCAGATTCCCCTTACTCTCTACAAGACTTCATCCGGCAGCACTACTTTCACTCTTCATCTGCTCTTGGATGACAACCTCTTTCATACAAGGTCCCTGGTTAGAACATCGGACACTGCTGCAGTTCTACACAAATAAAAGAAGTAACTTGGGGCTTAGAGATTTCTGAAGCCAGCAGATTGTGCGAGCCCCGAGAAGTCCCTCCTGGCACATAGCAGAAGATGGTGCCCTTTGAAGGCAAATGTTTGGAGGATGGTTCCTGGGGACCGAACAGCCACGTGTGAAATGCAGAGAAGAAGGGTGATGATGAGAAAACGTCCCAGCTGGTAATTTCTTGAGTTGCTCAAGAACCACAGTCAAATGCTGTGGTACCTGCAGCCTGCTTCCTTAGAAAGCATCATTACCTGAGCTAGTATTTTGTCAGCAGTCGCTGCAGACAGGCTGGCACGTTTCCCCTCTTTGTTCATCTTTTCTTTTTTGCTGCTTTCCAGGTTCTGTTTATTTCCCCGTCTCAGATCAAATTGCTTTAGTTGTTATTTCTGTTTTACCCACAGCTCAGAGGGATGATTCAATGTTCTGTTCGTGGCTCTCCCAAACTTTTTAGGGATTGTGCTTGTATCCTTTGTAAGGGAAGTTCTGTGATTTATACTCACACTGTTTCTCTCTCCCTTAGTGGTTATTCTTAGCTCTCATTTGTAGTATAATTCATTTCTTCACTAAAGGTCCCATATTAGGACCGAATGGAGGGGTGCTTTGAGGGAGCTTGCACTTTATTATCACACTTTTACAGAGTCTTTACACCACCTGCTCTGTGGGTAAATGAAGGGCTTCAGACTCCATGGCTGCCAGTCTGGCACCTCTTCTAGAAATAAATGCAGTTATATAAAATCAAGATATATTAGTAATGTCATAACTCTTATACATTCCCTTAACCGTTACACCAGCAGAATGGAAAAATACTACCAAAAAGCTGCAAAATTCAGCTGCTGAAGAACAAGGAAGCAGGTCCAGACTGAGAAGGAGGAATGCATAGGAGAGTATCAAGGCCCTGGAGGGTGAAAGGGGAGCTCATGAATCATGTGAGGAGAAATATTTGAGGGGGCCACAAAACATTGCAGGAATCAGCAGAGAGAGGAGTCGGAAAGGGCTATGGACCTGGGCTGTGTTCTTCAATTCTGCTATTCTCAGTTGAAACAGCAAGCGCTGAGCTCCATGGCTGCTAGAGAAGAGGAGTCCAGTAGAAATTGGGCTTCATTGCCTGAGGTCTGTCTTAAATTGCTGCTGGATTAAAACAAAAGACCCAAACCAAGCACACAAGTAATCACACACATGCCATCTTTGAGCCTGATCTTTTCCATGCCGGGAGAACAGACGCTGCCTTTTCAGGAATATAAAATTGAGCTACAATGAGCAAAACTTTAGGGATCAAGTAGTTGCATGGGGAAACATAAATCAGAAAATAAAATTCATATATTTTCTGAAAAATCATCCCCTCAGTTTTGATCACCATCCCTAGTGTTGTGCTCATCTGCTACTGCTCAAGGAAAGGCAAATCATATGGATTTGAGATATTTATAAAGCAGTTAAATGGATTATGGGGATTTCAGCATCCAGTATCATTTAAAAGAGAAAGAGGGAAGGTGATATTAATCTGTGGGTTCAGAAAGCTCCAGTGACATCCCAAATCTTGAATTAGCCTTCTGCTATCTCTTCTCTCACTTCCTTTTCTATCTCCTCTCCTCTCCTCTCCTCTCCTCTCCTCTCCTCTCCTCTCCTCTCCTCTCCTCTCCTCTCTTCTTTTCCTGCTAAAGATAACTGGTTATTTTCAAAGAGAATAAGACAAATAAGTGATCACTGCATTTTTTTCTCCAGAACAGTTTTGTTATTTAGGAACAGTTTGAAAGCTATTCAGGCTTTCAGATTCCTCCACGTGAACATCCTCTACCTCGAGTTTCTCAGTGACTGCATTTGCCAGGTGAAGAACAGGAAAATCTTGATCAAGAGATCAACCAGTAGTGTTGGTTGCTCTCCATTCATGCTTAGATGTGTAGTCTTTCATCAAAGAAGCTTATGCCGTATCATCATAAGGTATAACACATTATTTTATTCAAAAAGCAGAAAGCATAAAAATAATTTGGATCATACATTGCACTACTACTCTGTTGCTTAGTGAGGGCATTGATTATGCACAGGAGAAGTTTGAGGAACAGCTTTCTTTAGTCTCAAATTTGCGACAGTTCCCCTTTGAGTTGGCAGTACATTAATGGAAATGGAAACTTGCCTCATTCTAAATGTCAGAATAATAGAACACCAAAAACAATTCAGTCATGTCTTTCAAACCACGCACATATGGTTCACCACCAAATGTCACTATTCTTCCCCACTTCCTTTCCATTTGTCACTAGCTCTGTTGATCATCATTGTTTGGGTTAAAACTTTCAGAAAGGCTCAGTGCAAAGCTCACCTGAGAGTGACCAGAAAGCTTCTGCCCAGCATATTCTACACTTGCTGCACACCTAATAGGGTTTTCCCAGCTGCAACAGATTTTAGATACTGGATGATGCTACTTACATATTCCAACAAAGTTTGATCCAATTCTCATCTTTTTCTTTTTTTTTTTTTTCTTTTTTTTTATTTCTTCTGTCACCTTTATGATTTCCACAGCACAAGTTCATCCAAAAGTACCCAGTGATACGGATGGAACTGTTTTTCTCTGCATTTTCTCTTGTCAAATGCTGAGAATCTATAAAATAACTAGCAGCCACTCAGATGTAGTGTCAGTGCTTTTATGAAATGGTTCTCTTTCTCGAGTATGTTAAGACTTGGAACAAAAGATTTTCCATAAGGCTGTCTCCTTTCTCCTAAAGCAATGCCTTTCTGTAGCTTAAAGTCTTAAGAAGGTTGTCATTACTAGACCTGCAGCTATACTCTTACATGCTCGTTGACTTCCAGATTTAAAAGTAGATGCATTTGCTGCACTAGAAGCAGTTTGGTGGTAGATGTAAAACAACAGCTAAGAGCTACAAAACATGTGGGAAAGGAAAAAGATGAGAAAGCCAAAGTTATAAACATAGCATGAAAAATCTATCTTAAGGGACAGGTAATTTTTCAAAAATCAAATATTGCAAAATGCTAGAAACACACTGTGTCTGACCACATGATTGCATGCTTTCCCCTTTTTACCTCCCAGAGGAGGTTGCCCTTATTCGATGAACAGAATGGATGATGTTCAGTTAATGACTTTTCTGTGGCAAAAAGGATGGATCACTTAAAAGAAAATGCTTCAGTGAGTTTTCAGTTGGGGCAAAATTGTATTTCTTTCTTCCAACCTCTTTTTCTGAGACAAATAGACCAAGTAAATTCAACTAGAAGCACACATCTGACTTTGGAAAAGTTAAAATGATTGAAGTTTCATTAATTGATAAAGAGGAGAAAACCGGGTGATATGGTAGGAAATATTGTTTCCCCTTACAAAATGACAATGGCTGTTCCCTCCTGTAGCATGGAGCTACCAGTGGAGATCATTCCACCAAAAGAAAGTCTCTTAAGCTCTTTCATTTCCACCCTTCCTCACCAGGCTAGGGGAGCATCGATAACCACATGCACACCAGTGCCACGCACCAAGCTTTGCAATGACCAACAGAACGAGGGAGTGCAATGTGCTGAGTTTCCAACTGTGTCATGACACTGTGGTGCGACTGAGACCACCCCGAAAGCCCCAGACCTGCTGGAAGGACCAGGCGTCTCCTGATCAAGGTGGCCAGCAATTTTCCATTTGCAAAGGAAAGGCAGGGGTATCCCTGCAAATAGTAGGCATCCTCCCTACCATTTGCCACCCAAACTGTGCTGGGTCCCTCAGGCGTTACAAGTGGTCATTTATCTGGGGTAGTTTCTCATGGTAGTTTCTGTATGGGGAGTTCAAGGGAGCCGGGAAGGCAGCCTGTTGTTCTCAAAATGCAATGTGGAGAACAGGGCCTTTCTAAATACCTTTACTGAGATATTTCTGTTCACCTGGCCAGATGAACAGAGATTCTGTGTAGGACCTAATCATGTTAGTGCCTTATTCCAAATGCTGATTTGTTGTATTTTAAAAATGCATGAGAAATGGATTTTTCAACAGCTGTTTTTTAATTACTGTTCAAGTTAGTAAGCTATGTGTTCCTTTATGTAAAAATTAAAAGAAGTTTCAATAACACACTGAAAGCATAAAACTTCTTTGAATATTTGGTAGATGAGCCTTAAATTTTTTGCAGTCAGACTCTCTTTGTACATGGTAATCTTAAATATAATGTTCACATGTTCAAAGAACCTATATAGTTCTTCCGCAATGTAAGAGTATACAGTAGAAATCAAAATAAAGCTGAAATACAAATTAAATTTCTTAAAAATCAGTCAGAAGTTTACCTTGTTCTGAGGAGAATTGCCAGGAGATGTAATGCATATATCATAACACTTTCAAGCAAAACATCTTGCACTCCTCCAGGACATATCTGCTGTTCTTTAGAAGTTATTTAACAATGTTTGGTGGCAACTCCATCTCTACACTCTTACTGCGGTGTAAATTTAAATAAACTAATCAACTAATACAGAGGTAATTTTATTACCAAATGGATATTGGAAGTATGAAAAGCCCTAATTAAAAGCACTGTCTGCTGTGCTTCACACTAATGATTTGCTAAGAACCAATGCTGTTTGTGAATTAGCTTAATCACAAAGGAATTAAAGGGAACAAAATTATTTGTATGAAAATAGTACTCTAAATACATGGAGACTAGACAGAAAAAGTGCCCAGAGTAATTTCTATATCTGATCAACTGGCTTGTCTAATCCATTTTACTGTGGATAGTTGGCCTGACATGACTTCAGATTAGTTTAATAAGGATTAAAGTAGCATGAAGTGTATAAATCTATGAATTTGCAAGTACAAACATGTTTAGGAATTCATTTATCTTTACGGACAGGAGGAGGGGAGAAAGTTCAAAGTAAAATCTGGATACATTTATAAACACAGATAATTCTGTAGGAAGTTTGGAAAACAACAAAAAAATACAGTTTGAGGGCCAAATCCTGATGACTTTACTCATTTTTTTTTTTTTTAATGCACAGAAGCAATTACAAAACAAGAAAGACCCCAAGTTCTAGTGTAGGAGAGCTGATGTGGAAGGTAATCCTACAAGTCCCCTTGATTACTGCCCAAGTAAAGCAGACCTCTGGCACTCGGCTTTCTGCGCTGGCATGATCAGTGTGTAATGTCTTTCAAGCTAGACCTGCCAAGAGAAAGGGATCAGAGGCAGCCAAATTATGATATCACACCAATAAAACCTCATCGTAGTGACATACATAAAACACTCTGTAAATTGCTTTTTGTAACTTTTAATTTATTAAGAGCTTTTGAACTATGTTTTCATTCTGTGACATGTTTTCATTTACCTCTCATATCCTTCATTAATTTGTTTCCTGCTTAAGAAATAATACCACATTTTTGGCAGTTTGAAACTGCTGAAAAAAAATATATCATAGTCTCCATGAAGCATCTTGCCAGAGAATCAGGAGTGTGCAGTGTTTTGAATTGCTAGGCTAAATCATAGTGAGTTATTTGACTACTCCATTCGCCTCGCACCAAGTTTGAGTCATGAGTGCTGCCCGTCGCGCTGCTGCGTGCTCGTCCCCAAGCCCAAGCCCAGAAGAGCTTCCCCATCTCACCAGATGGGGCCTTGAGGAACTGGGAGCTGCTGGATTTGTGCTCTGCTCTGAGGGTGCTGGGTGGATCCATCCGCTGGGCTGCTCATCCTGATGAACAAAACGGGTCCAGCACAGTTTTCTCTGCGAATTTTGGGCACAGAGGGGACCTGCCATCAGTAGGTGTAGCACGGGATCCAAGCATTGCTGGCCTGCTCCGTTCCTGGTTGCAACGTTCCTCTGCTCTGAGTTCATGAAGGTGACTTAGTCATTCTGGGAATGGGACCAAAGGCATAAAGGGACAGAAAGCAGGATTAAAATAGCTCAATACCACATCATGTAGCTCTGACCCCTCAGGAATCCATCCGTAAATCCATTCAAGACACATTTATACTTCTACATCCTGCTTGGCACACTTTTCCAGCAGCCAAGTACTGCAAAGTTTTTGAAGGAGGCCTGAAACTAGCTTCGAGAGACACCTCTTCACCCTCGCCCCCACAAAAACATCCCTTGCCTAAACTGCAGCTGGCTTTATCAGTTAAAAGGCAACTCTGTTTTAAAGCATTAGATCTATAGCTTTGAAGAGCAAAGTGGTAAACATAAAAGTGGTGAGCTCTTATTGCAGGTAGGGTTTTTGGAAAATATATAGCACATGTGGAACCCCACAGATATTATACCCTTTCTCTTCTTTGCTAATACCCATCTCTTTGTGTGACCTGTGATCTAAGTCAGAAAATTTCTTTGACTATTTTCAAGAAACTGGAACAGCAAAGAAATACATTTTAAAGCAAAGAAATCTGGTACAAAGCTAGCCGAAGTTTTCTTTTCCTTCCACTCTGTGTTATAGAGCATCGGTCAGGAAGAGAGTTATCATTCCTTTCAAGATGACCTATGAAGACCAGGCCATTCAGGTGGCATTAATATTTCTTGCCAGCTTCTGGGTTAAACCTCATAGGAAAGAAAGGGAATGACTGAATGTAGGGATGCTGAATCCAAAGTAGCTTCTGGAACACAGTGATGGGAAGGGCTTAATCACACTTGGGAAAGAGATTCCCACAGTTCGTGTGTCAGACGAGGAGGAAAGATCTCACAAAGGCAACAGGGGCCAAAGGTTTTGTGATGAAAACTGGGGCAGAGAAGAAAAAGCTTATTTTTGTTTCCTTCCAAGATATGCCTGGATTTTGACACGAAAAAATATCAGCTTCCTGCTGTGTAGGAAGCTCATACTGTGAGATCAAAGAATATTGCATGTCTAGCTGCTAACTCACACAGATTTTAAAAGCCGGGCATCTGGAATTAAGAGAGTCGAACACCAACACAAACCAGCAATGAAGGGAGGCTGAGCACTCACCCCGCTCTACCCAACAGCGGCAGCCGGAGCCTCGGTTCCATACGTTCAGCCATGACCCTGGAAAGCTCTGAGACCTGCATTTACACCATGGTGAGATCCATCCTGGCAGTGCCTCTGCGCCGCTGAACTCCAGCTATGACAGAAGTCACTAGAGGGTACTGTAATACACACTTTGGTCAAGTCCTCTCTGTCTTGCACAAGAGGGATATTCATTCTTTCAGGCAAAGTTGACTGAAATCTGTAATTTCTGTTTTGTGAAAAGCTGGTGTAGGCAGCAAGAATTTTATTTTTAAGTGTGGCGCTACTCAACCATCTGACTAGCATCACTTACCTGGGTACCCATCCACCACAGCAGGGCAAAGCTTGTGGGCTGCTTGCCATCACCTTCTTGGAGGACCAATGTGGTCACTGGAAATGGGCCTGGAGAAGCATGCGGAGACTCCCTAGCTCTTACTGCTCCTCCAAAAGCAAAATAACTCACAGCACAGGGAAAGCTGCTCCCCACCAGCACACAATTTCATGCAGATTAGTAATGCTGTCTGGGTTCAGCAAGATTACGATACATAGAGTATCATATACATCCAGGAACCAGCCCGCGAGGAAGTACTTTGCTTCCCTAGAAATAAACTGAATAACTTTAATGCTAAGGACTGTTCTCTGACCCGGTAGCTGGGGGGTCAGGGCAGGTAGTTTCCACGATATCGAGGGATGCCGTTTGAGCCCTGGGTACTTATCTCACCTTGTGGTTCAGCCACCTTCTCATCTCTGCCTCCCAAGGGCATTGCCAGCTCTTCTGGGCCACCATGGTAAAAGGGGCAACTGAATCCCCCTCTCTAGCTCCTTAGAGGCAACTGAATCCCCCTTTCTAGCTCCTTAGAGGCAACTGAATCCCCCTCTCTAGCTTCTTATTTAGTCTTCCAGTTGGCAGATTTACACATGGCTCCTGAGACACTTTTATTGCTAGTGGTTAGTTGTACTGCATGAATATATTTTCTTTTCTGAATACTTCTTGTATATCTATATATGTATATTTTACCACCTTTAAATCTGCATTTTGTGAATTAATTATAATTCTGCTGCCAGAGTGAACGATAAAATGTGGTTACGTTTCTGTCTAGGAGGTTAAATATTCTCTTTCAGATATGGATAACAAATTCACGCTTGTGATTATTAACTCAGCCTAGATCACTTGAACTGTTGTTGGATCCAGCTGACAAAATTTAATTGTAGCAACAGTATTTGTGATCTATGAAAGCTGAATCTGGGTCTCTGTTTCTCCCATCCTTTCCTTTTCACATATGTTCTGTTGACATTTGATCTCATACAGATACTCATTTCTCATCTCCTACTTTGCAATTCTAGTTCCATTTTTGGTTGACAAATTGTTATCACAATGATTTGTGTTTTCTGTGGATATGATAATTTTTTACTAAGTATTCAATGAGTATTTGCTTCTCGTAATTTAGTTCTCATCTGTTCTGTTTAGTTCTGTTCTGATTATTCTGATTATTATTATTTTTGCTATGTCAATGATCACTGAAGTCATACGATTCTTCAATCCTGACAGGGCAAGTAAAGGATACATAAGAAATCACATCTCTGACCCTCCTATATACACATTTTTCAGCACTGTATTTTTAAGGTCAATAGGACCTCAAGGATCATGTTCTCAGTCAAATTACTCACGTGTGCTTGTAATCACAGAACAAAGAATGACTTCAATCAAAGAGTTATTCATTTCTCTTTTACCTAAAACACTTGAAAATATTTCAACATTTAATTCACTTCCATGAATTAAATGTAAACAACATTAATTGCGGCAAACAATAAAGTATTACTGAGCACAAAGAACAGTAAGAGGAAAATCATTTTCAGAACAGTTCCTAGAAATAACTGTCCATTTTACAAGCTTTTGTTCTCACCATATCTCAGTGGAAGTTGCCATTTTGCTTATATGTCCCAGGGAGAAGTCCAGATTTTTTTATGCAGAACAGGAACTGGGGAGACAGGAACCTGTTCATAAGCAAAGCAAACAAGGGATGTTGAAATATGTCCTTCTGTTTTGGGTAGCGACTATACAAAACAGCACCTTCCTCCCCAGTGTTGCTCTCTATGAGCCTTCAGTTATGTCTGCCCTTTTTAATGATGATTTTTTTTTTTTACTGAACTTTCAACTTTCTGCTGCCCAGGAGTAATGGAGAAAATTTGTCTCTCAGGCTCCTTCGCACCAGTGACGATGCACAGGAAGAGCAATAAGCTCCATTTGACTTCCAAATTTTAACTTGAGGTTGCCAAGGTGAGAACTGGAAAAAGAAAGCTTCTCTCTCTTTGTTTATGTTCACGCAAAATTGATCAGATTTACTATAAAGCTCTTCAAAATACAAAATACGCCCCCTCTGCTCCTAATACATCCCTTCTTACTTTTCCATATAGAAGTTTGCTGTGGCTCTGCATAAATGTAGATGTTCAGAAATGCCATAGGTGGAGCAGACAAGTGAGCCAAGACTTGGGAGACTACAGCATTGTCAAATAAGATCATCAGAGAAGTGGAAACAGAAGTATTACTCATCTCCCTATCATCTGTATTTCATTCATCTATATCCCTCTTATCTATCTGTCTGTTTGTCTATCTACCATCTATTGCTATTCGGCTGGATTTTAGCAATACCAGAAGGATAAGCTAAGCCCAACTAATTGTCTCCAGGTAGGGGGATTTGGTGCTTGCTTGGAGCTAGAGGGCTTAGCATTCTCCAAGCTTTTGGTATGAAGAGCATGACTCGTGTTGCAACTCCCCGAGCCACCTTCTTGGTGTAATTTAAGGCAGCAGGCGGTAGCTCTAAATGGTGTCAAAGGACCACGGGGCACCGCGGGGCTTCGTTGCGGGAGGCTCGCCCTTGCCAAGGCATCATCCTGCTGACTTGTGAGTCACGCTTCCCTCCCCGCTCCCGGAGAGGAAAGGACTCACTGCGTGAGCGCAGTGCCCTCGCAGACAAAGACTCAAAGAACAGTAGCGATAGATGTGAAGTGGAGATGCTTTAGTGCCCTTTTCCCTCGGGAGCCAGGAGATGAGGGGGCGGATTTGTACTTGCAGCCATCCTTCCAGCTCCCAGACTCCCATATGGCTAATATTGCTGCTTGTTGTGGCACTGGCTACAGCCTCAGCTCAAACAGGCTTCATTGACTCATCTGCTACCAAATTGTTATGGGATGTTGTCTTTTTCTTCTTATTATTTTTTTTCCTTTCATCCTCACTTTCTTAA
>JAVCKT010037630.1:0-15292 GCA_032273925.1 Rhynchotus rufescens | reverse complement strand
GGTGTCCACCACTCCTCTGAGAAAGAGAGGAGATTTCAGTGGCAATCACTGAATTTGGGCAAGTTAATCAGAACATATTCATGTTGGCTTCAAAGATACAAGCATGATGAAACCATCAGCATTAGTTCATAAGACAAACCGCGCTGTTATAAGGTACATGCTAGAGAACAAAGGCAAATCTCCTTTGCCTCAAGATGCTGAACTGTCTATCATGTCTAAGACACCTTTTTCTGAATTCATAAGTAACTCACAAAAAAGGCAAAACCGCCACACACTATTCATTATCCTAATTATGTTTGAATGCTAGACAGAGTATGTGGTTAATGGTAAATTGAATATCCAGGTGAGATGTTAAATCACAACCTCAAGCACTTGCACTCATTAAAGATCCTGAGCTGTCTTGTGGATAGACAAGGAATTGTTACACTCTGCCTACCTAAAGTTCTCCTTCAGTTTCAGCTGAACTCAAATCAGCCAGTGCTCAGTATAGCACAATAATTAAAAGCAGATGAGTAAACCTCAGATGAGTAAAGTAAACCTCAGATGAGTAAACCGCAGATGAGCAGAAATCATTGAACACATGTAAAGGCATCTCGATTGCTCCCAGAAATTGAGTAGAAGTTTAAAAAAATAAAAATTGACATTTTAGCTATATACAATATAAACCAAAGTTACTTGAACAGCCACCACTTAAGAAAATGATTTATATTTTCATTTTTCCTACACCATTCCCATCAGTTTCCTGTAAAATATTCACACGCAGAAAGTGATCTGGTACATATTAGCAAAGAGTAAGTCACAGATACTTTGCTTGGTTGAGATTACTATTATAGATATCTATGGACATTGTCAGTAATGCACTGCAGAAATAAAACACAATTAGCTTTATATCATTTTGGTTCTTGTACACACAAATGCTCTTTCACTGCTATTTATTTCCATCCTTCCATTTAGAAAAAGAACTATAGACATGTGATTTACAAAGTGAACAGACAACTGCACTTAAAGGAAAAGGTGAACAGGAAGAGCTGCACAGGTGAGAGGCCAGGCATGATATAATTCTTCTGCAGAATACGTTTCTGTTATGGAGATCTGTAGCTCAAGGATTTCCCAAGGCAGAAGGGGTGTCCTTGTGCTAAAGAGACCTTAACAGCTTTTTCTTCCAGTAATCTGCCCAGTCACTTTTTAAATGTGTGTCATATTTATCCAGGGGCAAGTAATTACCTCTTCATGCAACACGGAATTGTTGATTATCTTTCTAGCATTTGGTTTGAATGCTATTAACTACTAGTTTTAACTGATAATAATAGGTTACTGTATTGGAAGAGACAGAACAATCATTCCCAATTGCTCAGGATTTTATAGACCTTCATTATAGTCCCTCAATCATTTCTTCCCCCAGCCTCAGGCATACTGCAAGCTTATTTAATTAATCCTCAAACAAAATCATTTAACATCTCTGATCTTTTTTCCTCATTTCTCCATAACTTGCTCATTTCTTTTTTTCTTTAGATTGGGAAATGAATACCATATGTTCCTGAAAATATACATATGACTGTAGATAAGATACTTTTTCTTTATTCTTTTCCCAATAACTCCTCACATGTGAGTATTGTTATACTAAAATGATTATTACTCATTCAGCTCCAATGTGTATAAATTAAAGTCTTTGACTCTCTTAGACATTACTGTACAGTACAAAAGCACTAGCAGAAGCTAACAGAATTAGAAGTTTGCCTAGAAGTTACTCAATTCACACGCTATCTTTCAATCTGCTCCAGAGCATCCAAAGATTTGCTATCACCTCTAATAGAGCCTGAATATGAGTGACATTAGCATACACACTAACCCAACACATCCAATATATCATGCTCATTTTACATGGATTTCTTGCCTTTGCCAGCACATAATTCCTAGTATTTTTGCATATGTTTATTATTTCACATTTCATTTCCCTAAGAAAATCACTAAAGATTGAGACAGAGCTGCCATGATTAAGCAGATGCAACAAGTATGAGACTATGTAACTCATATATGAAAGTCTTCAACTATACACATGCATCCATACACAGCACATAAATTTTAATCTGACATAATTAAAACACAGCTTTTATTTTATAGTAAAAGGAACTTGAGTACAGTGGAATCACTCTGGGCTAACACTGGTATGAATGAGACAAATGATGCTACAAACCTTGTGAGTACATAGTTGTTTCTCTACAGCTGCAGAGAAAATGCAACTATTTCCTCAAACAAAAAGGTGAGAAATTCTAGCAGAACAGAACTATAAAACCATGGAAGGCCATGATCTTCAGCTTAATGATTTTCGCAAGAGGGAAGGAATGTACTTTAAAAACAATAAGATGGCCAAGATCTCTATCAAAATCTATCCCTACTCAGCATGTCCATGTGCTCAGGTGCAGACAAGTGTCCATGCAGATCCGGACTGTAACCCACAGTATTCTTGTTAATAATCATTGCCCAGTGTGCAGAAGGAAGAGTCACAGAACAAAAGCAATAATGTCTTAAGCAATTGCTGCAGTCTACTAAAGCGACCAGCCCTGGCAGCAGCAGCCTGGCTCAGATTTGCTTCCCCAGGATCCAGTGGGATATTTCTAAATTACTGTCCACTTTTCAGCATTCTTGAAAGAGGTAGCAGTGAAATCCATCTGCCATATGAGGGAAAACCCAGGCACAGAAAGCAAAAACATCCTCATCCTCCTACTGCACAACATGAATTCAGGTATTTAATCATCGTTCACAAACCACCCTTTCCAGCACAAAGGCAGCAAAGAAGGTTTGTCAGAAGTCTGCCAGACTCATGGCATCAAGCTATAATTCAACTCCACAGTTCAGCTTACTGATTTAATATGCAGCTGTATAAAAATAGTTTATTCCACTAAAACTAGTAATGGAACAATCTGCATCCAGACTCTCTGTAATGGTATTGAACAGACCACCAACATAGCCTTTGCATAAAAGTAGGTGGGAAAAACAAGTGATAAAATAAATACCTTTAAAGGTCAATAAACTACTTATTGGAAAAAAAAAAAACCCTGCAAAAGCAGAAAGGAAGCACTTTCCTATTGTTATAGAGCAGCTAAAAACATCACAAATCAGGAGCTCATAATTTTACTCTTTGCTGTATCAATCCAAAGCATGAAGTGACCAGATGCTTCAACATTTATGGAAGCTGAAAAAAGACAGCTATGCTTCAGATCAAATGGGATACAATAATATGGCCATCAGTCCTTAACCTCCTAAAAAGATACTTTGGATTAGAGATTAAGCTGTTAAAACAGGAATATGAAAATCCAGATGCTAAAATATAGAGCAAAGTCAGTAGAAGCAGATGAAACTTTGGCCCCCCAAAAAGTCAGAAAATACATATATAAGTTGACTAGCACCAGTCAAGACTGGTGCTAGTCTGATGCCACAAAAATGGCATTTCCCCCCTACCCCGCTAATAAAATAGCTGTTATACTGAAGCAGGATCCCAAACCCAACCAAACATTAAAATATTTCAGTTTCATTTTCTTTTTTATCCCATACCTACCAAAATACTAGTGCAAAATATTTTTATTATTGAACTTACGCATTAGTACCCTAAAAAATATTTTAGGTGAGGACCTTTTTATGCTGCGGAAGTTTAGAGTCACAGCACAGAAAAGTCTGTGTTTTAGAAACACTCAGCACACAAACATAAGAGAACTAATGAGCAGCCATTAATTAATTAAAATGTGGCAGATTTAAGGACTGAACTTCAACCTTCTTCATGCCAAGCCACCACATTAATCAGAGCACTATTGCATCCATCAAGAGTTATAATAGAAATCTGGAGAATCATCACAGCTATGTTTAAATTATCCACAGTTTGCCTAATGTGTTTAAATGAAAGCTTCTACAAGTGACAGCAAGTAGAGATGCTGCTCGAAAACCCCTGCTAGCTGGCTGATGGTATCACAGTGTGCTGCAATTCAGAGTTCTGCAAGAGTAAAAGGCTACAAGTCACTTAGAAAATTTATATTTCTATTGTTAAAGAGGATTATAAAGTATAACAAGAAACAAGGAAAAATATTGAAAAGAGAATTTGTTTTCAAAATCAGGAAGAAGCAACACATACAAAAAGTTAAAGCAAACTCTACCTGCACAAGCTATACAACTTGTGCTATTTTAGCCTAGCCTGAAGAAAACATCCTGGATTACTGACTAGTAGCTACTAATGGATCATGACATATTTCCACATACAAAGTTTTCAATTTTATTACCAACATTTTTCACCGATTAAAATGCTCCCAAACAAAATAAAACAGCCCTGTAAATTCAAGAGCATGAATTAAGCTGGTTATTTTGATGGCAGGCTTTCACGGAGAACTTGAAAGAGCTAGCACTCAAAAACACGTACAGTATTTCTGTGGATACTTTTCCAATTGCATTGCCAGATGCAAGAGACCTTTGCAAATCCTTTCACCAGCACACATCAATTTGTTTTATTATATGTTTGCATATTGACAAGCAATATTGGGCTCCATCTTCAGCTGGCTATACTCTTGGCATTGCTACAGCACAGATAATAAATAATAAGCCTGGGAGCTCTCAGTTAGGATCCAAACTTGACTCGCAGCTCAGTGCCCAGCCTGAGATCTCCACCTCAGGTCCATGCTCCTATAAGATGCCCCATAGCTTGGCACGTCAGGGCAAACTCTTCCTATGCAAACTCCGCCAACACTGGACTGCAGCCCAATATGCAATTCGTCAGACTCCTCACACTTAATGGCTTTTCAATACCATTTTGAAGCAGATTTTCCTGAGTAGCACAGTCTACCATTTTTGTATTAGCATCAGTCTGCACAAGTGTTAGCTGTTTACTTCACTGCAATTTATGGTCACAGACACTACAAAATGCTATAAAGCTCTCAAAACACACAGTGGCCTATCATTTATCTCTATCCAGTATGATGTTTTGCAGATAGAAGCTCAGATGGAAACACAAATATATAGTAATATATGGTACTGTATAAAAACAGCCTGAAATTTTAACCAAATAGCTTGATAGAAATTGTTTTTAATCACAGCATTCTCAAATTAATAGGAAATTATTTAAACCACAGATCAATTTTCATCACTTTTTTTTCCTCTCAATGTTGTAGTTGATTTTTACTTGGTTTAGGGTTAATCTCAAGAAAGTTATATTGAATTCCTTGGCTGTTTCTGTTTAGCTGCAAGTTTTACCAGCATGCTTGCAATATTTTCAGACTTAATTTATATTTGGTTTCTAAGAGAAAAATCTTTTCCCATATATAATACTGATAGACCCAGCATACTTTTCAAAGGCAGTGCCAGGCCTCAACTAGAAGGAATTCCAAGAGGCTTAGAGTGCTATTTGTTGTCCATGTATTCATTGGCTTCCCTACCAAAATTGCTAATGATGGTGCATAAGGTAATGGTGGTTTTGTAAACACATTAAGTGGTTTTTTTAGAAAGTAGATTGAGACCACCAGTTCTAACTCTGGCCCTGAAATGGAAGCAACATTCAGTAACCTCTGAACGAGCCAAATTTAAAGTGGAGCATGGCAAGAACAAGGTAGTACATTTATTTCCAGTCCATCAAATGAACCATTCTTTCCAGCCTTCCATTAAATATTTATTACTGGACATTTGACAAGTATTTCAGATATCAGGCAATATGGAGTGAGTTTCTCTAACTAGGTTAAGTTTAGACCATCCATGCAGGACACTGAACCTGGGCTGATTCAGGGCCAAGCTAGCTGCACAGGGCAGACAGGTCTGACAGGCAGCTTTAACTTGGCACTAACACAGTATCTGCTGTGCCAGCTCAGACCATTGATCCCTTGGTATCATGCAAGTAGCTAGAAACAGATGCAGAAGCAGCAGGTCAAAGACAGACCTATCTGATAAATGTGCCCATAGAAACACACAAGTGTAAAGAGCCCAGGTACTTAGATATTTAAAATAGAGAGCATGTCCAAAAGTGAGTTCTGAAGTAGCTTTTCACTAGCAAAAGGGTGAAACATAGGGAGTTTTGAAATGAAGGTCCACCATTTCAAGTTAAAGGTATTGTCAAAAGTGACCAAAAAAGGTCTGAATTTGATAAATGCCAAGCTTCTTGCCAACCTTATAGCTACTTACCTCATGTTGATTGCTAGTAGCAATAAGATCAATCTGAAACATGTTTCATTGTTGTTTTCAAGCAATGCTAAGGACCAGGAGGAAAAATAGCTTAACAGTCATGACAGCAACTTCCTACCACTGCACCATTGCTCTGCAGGGAACACATCCTCTCATGACAGCTTAGCCCAGGCCTACAGCAGGTTTGGGGTGGGAATTCTGCACCAGTGTCCTCAGGGACCAGCAAAATCACCCTCGGCAGTCAATTGCATCAGCCACATAAAACCGTGTCCAATGAACAGATTATAGGTACTCTAAGCCTTATGCTTTTAACAGAGAAGTTAGACCTCAATGCTCTTATACCAATCTCTCCGTGGTTTTACAAACAGGAATGTACTTAGGACGCTTCTATCAAGTTTTTAATAAATTTCCTTTCTATATGTAAAAATATTTCAGTGGGAAGTGAAATCTTTTAAGAGCTAATTACAGGGAGCAAAGATAGCATATTTTTCGGCCCAGTGGTTTTCAGATGCTCAACAAAAGAGCAAAATAAGAGCTTCAATAAAACTCAGCAAGGCACGAAACTGTAAATAACATGGGTGAAAAAGGCTTGAAATGTCAATATGTTTGGAAATGAGTTTTCCAATTCATCCCTTCTATGGTAAGTGCATTATAATAAGAAACAAGACTATGCCAAGTCTTTGAGAAGCTTGTTGAAAGTGTGATTTACCTTTTGAGACTGTCGCACCTACTGTATGAAAGAATAACTATGGAAAGGGGAACTGCACAGTCACATAAGCAGCTGTCTAAATCCCGTGTATGTCTACACACACACACATTTTATAAATATTGCAGTGAAAGTTTTCCAAAACTAAATTAGTTAATTCACACCTAATCAGTACTCGGTGCCCCTTTGGGGCTAATCCATGCAGGGTGGTGCAGTCTATGTCCACTCACACTGTTTGAATCACAGCAGATGAGAACGCTGGCTGAAGGCCAGCTGGAGCGGCCTGGCTCTTGGCCAGCTCCCCCGCTCTGAGGTGCAGCAACCTCAGCTACTCTGCACAATGTTGGCTCCCGATCCCCTCCAGGCTTCTGAGACAATCACTTTTTTTCTGGTGACTTTCCACTTCAAAGTGCCCCAAATAATGGTACTTTTCAGCCTGACACAGCAGTGTTTTGGTTTGTTGTTCCTTTCTTTTTCAAAGTAGCTTGATGCCAAAGGTGCTTGTATTGGGCCCCAGGGCGAGGCCTGTAATACACTCATTTGTTCAGCTTATTAGCCCTTCTCAGCAGAGTTCCTTAGGCTACTTAAGGTTTCTTTAAGGCTGCCTTCAATCATGAGGGCACAGCCCTCAATCACGGGGCCAGCCTTC
Organism: Rhynchotus rufescens; assembly: GCA_032273925.1. Lineage (NCBI taxonomy): Eukaryota > Metazoa > Chordata > Aves > Tinamiformes > Tinamidae > Rhynchotus > Rhynchotus rufescens. The sequence goes on along the minus strand of JAVCKT010037630.1, from coordinate 7,787 downwards.
ACTCCTGACATCCACCATGTTTGCAGAAATAAAAACAAATAGGGAAGATACTTGCTCTCCTACCCTGAAGGTAGGAAAGCACAACCAGGTGGTTGCTTGCACTGGCCTAGGGCTACAACCTCTATTCCCATATAACTCACCTCAGAAAACAGCCATTGCCAAAAGGGGCCTTGAACAAATTTCTCTATAGCACACACATCTGTATGTTGGACTTCCTTTCACTGGGCCTCATTTTCCTCACGAAAAGTGAAGGAGCAGGATGATGATCTTTATCTGCACCTTCCTAGAAATGCAGCCTCTGTGAAACATTAAGCTGAGCTGCTGTATGAAGTGAGCTGGTAAGTGGACCATGGCACCAAGCTGCACGGGTCTTAAGAAATCTTGTGACTCAACAAAAGGCAAAAGTGATTACTGTCTTCCACAGCCAGAGCAGGAACAACTATGTCTCCTTTTGCAGTCGTATTTGTGCCACTGTATCTGAGGACTGCACACAAGGAAGACTCAGAGCTGTGGTATACGGGCACTGTACCTTATAGCCCTCCAGGGACAGGCAGAACCCAGGTTGCCCCTTTGCTAAAGAAAGGTCTTACAACAGAAACCTATAGAAGTTTAACAAAACTTAGAGAAGAAAGATGCTCATCTGTTTTAAAGTGCTTAGAGAGGTACAGATGAGAGGTCCTTTAGAGCTGCTGGAATATTACATACATTTTACGTATGCTGAAATGAATTGTGCACAATAAATCCACTGAAATTAATGGCATTATACTACAGCAGCTGAGAGCTGAAGCACATCTGCAATTATTGTAAAATATGCCTTCTTTGCATCTTCTTTTGCACTGATCAGCCAAACAATGAAATATAAGAATCAAATGTATCTGTTAATTGGCTTTCAAAATTAGCAGAGGTGATCAAATGAGAAATAACTGACCTTAAGCAATTGTTAAGCTTTGTTAAACTTATCTGACATCCACTAGGCCTTTAATGTTATGCTGTTGATACACAAGTAAAAGTCAGTGTCCTCAGGTGACGTCAAATGCAGAATTATTCCATATGAAAAGGGAGAGAAAAAAAGCCAGGGAGGGGGGAACTAAAAAAAACTAATGAGATTCTATAAAGTTAGACTGTGACAGTGAATAATTCCAAGTCTACTACATATTAATGAACCGTATGAGCTCCAAGAGAGCTGGTCATTACCTGAGAGGAAATCAGGTTTTCTTCACAGCTTCCCTCTTCCAATTGCATACACAGACCTGTTTCACAGCTCCTTAGCAAGCAACTGCAGTGGCTTCTACTCACATAATAAACCTAAGAATTTCCAAAGCCACTCAGAGGGACAGCACTCCCAGTGCAATAAGTTATGTCCAAGAGTGAGCAATGCCAGCTACACCAACAGGCAGAATAAGTTCTGCAAGAGGCAGTCACCTATAAGACAGAAATCCCTCTCAGTGCTTTCTCTGGCAGACACCTAAGATAGACAACATAGAAACAGAATATTAGAAATCTCCTTGAAAGGTGATACACTATAACAACAGTAAAGAGCTGACAACATACACTATGACATTTCAGTTTTAATTGAAAGATAAAAAGGTTCCAAGGCACCTTATGCTCCCACAATGTATCAAGGTGCACAGAACAGTAAGTGTTTTGTTCTCAGGCTACTCAGTGGAATTACTGTGGCATATCACCATGTATCACTAGGTTGGCAGAAGGCAAGCAGAGTGGAGTGGTGACATGTTGAGGTTTTCTGCAAATAACACTGTTTTTGTTGGCAGAATCAAATGGTATTTGTTTGACATTTAATTAAAACTCAGGGCCACTAAACTCAAAGGCCTAATGATGTCACAGCACTTAATTTGTTAGAAAATACACTTCTAACTTCTCTTTAGACAGATATTTAGGAGAAGGAAGGAAAATAAAAGGTCAGCAGGAGGATTTTGAGATGCTTCCAAACGCTTGCCTTATCAATGAAAAGAGTCATTCAGCTTTCTAAAATGGAATTCATGAAAAGTCATGGGCATGAAAGTGCAATTACTCTCCTGTAAATTGGTAGTACATTAGTATGCTAGAAAAGAGGAGAAAAGCATGGCTTGAGCTTGGAGAGCCATGAGATTGATAGCCACCAGGAAAATAGTTTCTTTAATTAATTTTCTTCTGAAAATTATCCAGACCATTAAAACTTCTTCAGTACTTGCATGCAATGACGGTCAGTCCTAACTTACAAAATGCTGCTGAAACACACAAGACAATACACAAAGTCTTAAAGACAAATTAACTCATTTTTGAATTACTTTATTAACAAATGATCATTTTCTTTGATTTTTTTTCCTAAAAATTTAGGAGCATAACTGCAGGTTAATATTTATTCTTCCTTTTTAGATTGAGCCTTTCAACATGCCCTGTCACAGACTAATAAATATGTAAGCAAATAAAAAACATAAATATTGATGCAGTAATGGAGAGAATTGAGAATTTTATGACCAGTAATAATTTGTAGTTACACAAGCCAAAAGAAAGAGTAAACAAGATCTAGTTACAGGATACAAGCAGATTGCTATTAGGTAGGGAAGCTTTTATTCAACTGGGTTGTTGCATTCTGGGTGCACAAGACTGGTGGGAACAGGACCTTATTCAAAGGGCAACCGACTATTTGCCAGAGAAAGCAGTATCAATATTTAGTCTGGCTAAATCAGCTGATTATTTCTTCAAAATGGAAAGTTTTGGCTATCATGCAGCAAAAATAGCATCCCTGTAATAGGTCAAATTTGAGAATGAGTGCAAAGTCATGAAAGGGTTGGTGTGTTTCTACACCTCACAATAAATGTATTTGGTATGAGCTAAAATCTATATTAAAGAGAGCTCTTTGGGGCCTCCTCCATCTCTCCTCTCCATAATTTCTGCAGTTTTATGTGCAAACCTGAAGTTGCCCATAGAGTGTACAGAGTTTTACCACATCAAGCACTCTGGAAAGCGTGGAAATAACCACTTTCTGAATCCCAATATGATCCTGAATATCCTTAGGTAAGAAAGAGAAAACAACTGTTCTGAGCATGCCGAGCAATGCATCGTTATTTACATGGCAAATTTGTCAAGGAGGTAAAAGTTTAGCTACTCCCGAGGCATCAGATGAGTGGGGATTTACAGAGATCAGTTTTAAACTTAACATGAACATTTAACAACCAACTCTTCAGTCCAACTTTAAGTCACTACAACACACTCTTCTCTTTGGCCACAATACAAAGATCTTTTCAAAACACTATTTTCCAGATTAAGGTTCTGTTTTAAGGTCACTCATCTGTCCCTGCTTTCCCACATCCATCTGAGAGTCACTACAGAAGTGTCAATACTTGCAGCACTAATCCCAGAGAGGAAAAGAAAATGTTACCACAAGGGAGATGGTCAAAAACTAAAACTGTAAAGCACAAGGAACTTCATCCTGCAAATTAACAAAGAAAAGAATACTAGTTCATGCTCTGGTCCTCCAGAGCTCCTCTTTATATGAGACTTCTGGCAGCCAAGACTATTTTTACATGTCCTCAAAGGGACATGTCCTCAAAGGGACTGCCTACACTTTTTCCAGTGTAAAAAAAATAGTAATTAAAAAAATAAAGCAAAGAAAAAACCCACCACTATCTTGTCTCAGCTTTCTGGATAAATAATGAGATATTTTCTTAAGACTTGTAGGCGCAGTTAGACTTGGCATAGAAATAGATCACATAAGGCCCAGTTCTGGGCACCTCTAGCTTTGGTATCACATACTGCCTTGGAACATACATCAAATACCATTAAGAATAGGACACTTCCTGGGCTGCCAGGCTGCTTCTAAGATGTCACTGCTGCATTTAAGTAGGGGGAGCCCTCAGTCTCTTCTCTGCAAAGAAAACCCAGAACTTTCATAGGTAAAAAGCATCCAGGCAGCGTGGACCGTGGCTGACCTCCTTTTTAAAAATAACTCTACAAGAGCCCCTTCTGTTTGCTACATTCAGAACACTGCAGGTGACCTAGTTCAAAGGCAGTATTAAAAAGAAAACTCTTTTCCTTACAAGATCAACTCGGACATTTACTTGGTGATGCACGTTGTGCTTCTGAGTATTGCTGGATGGGAAGGCAGCACCCAGAGCAGCACACACACAACGCGGGTCGGGAGATGCCTGTGACAGGGACATGCATGGTGACACATTTGCTCTCCTTGCAAGCTGCGGAAAGCTGCAAGGATACAGAGTTTGAGAAAGCATAAAGCAAGCTGCTGCAATCAGCCTGGCACTCCTGAGGAAAATCAGTGTTTTACTGCAGAGGAGGGGGAAATACAAAGAAGATTTCTTTATTTCATACAGTGATGAAAATGCTGGCCCTTGCCCAGCTCCCTCACAGCTATAAATTAGAGCCTGTTTCAACCCGAGTAAAAGTTTCAGCCTAAGTGGCAAATGCAGAAAAGGGGGTCAATGAGGAATGAGGATCAATGAGGAAAGTCAAATTTGAGATATTCAGTTTCATGTCTATTTAACATAAAGCATAATAAAACTATGTATTTCTAAGAAAAAAAGCATAAGCAGTCAATACACCAGTATTTGTGGACCTAAGTGCAGTGTTTCAAGTACAGAACTGACACCATGGATGCTAACCTTCTGAAAAAATAATCTTGTTGAAGTAGAAAAGAGACTGGAATGTTAACTGTCAAGTGCTATTGACTATTTTGCATGACAATTCGCAGGCAGGGCTGTAACCATCCAATGCAAAGGCAGTATCCACATATAACAGCACATGGAGAAATGTCTACCAGAAGGCTTATCTCAAGTGTCAGCAAGCATCATGCCACGAGATCGCAGAGTTTGCAGTTAGAAAAGAAAATATGAAGAGGTTGTCAAGTTTTCTTTATAAGACCTTCTTTACAGTTGTAATTTTTCCAAATTCTGCATTGAAGACATATTGCTGGAGTGTAGCATGGGTAAATGTATATTAGTTTTTCCAAATAGATCCATAGTTTCCTTTTGAAATGAATGTCCTTTTGTTAGTGCTTTTATGTGCACCACAAAGAGGGCACAGCATTCACACAGTTCTCCTGAGATGAAAGTAAACCAGGAAACACTTTCCAAGAGCAGACACACACCTAATGCACTCCAACTGCTAGGAGACTTTCAGTCCAATGGGTTGAAACAAGAATAGTCCAAAGCAAAACTCCTTCAACACATACTGTGAGTATCAGGCTCCCAGCACAAGCTGTTCAGCTCTCCAGAACTCCTTCTGCCCGGCACATTAAGGGATGTGGAGACAGCCTAGCACAGGAACCACTTGCTTCTGAAGCAGCTGAGGGCAAGGGAAGGCAAGGACAGGAGCATGAGGGCTGCAGTGTGTGACCAAGTGCTGCCCCAGCAGCTCTGGTTTCCTCAGAGGTGTCCTGCTGGGTTGCCACAAGTGGCCTTCAAAGCCCAGGCTGCCAAGGCTGCAAACTGATCCTCCTGGCTCCTTGACTTTCCCACTAACCCATCCACGCAGGACACTAGTAGGGACCCAAGGAAGGGCTACTCTTAAAAACTGGGATCTATCAGGTTGGCTTCAGCCATCAGAATGGCTGAAATCCCATTCTCACAAATCACTTCTACTTCCATGTAGAGTAAAACCTTCTCTCACACCTCTATGTCACACATAGGCACCTCCCTTGAATAAGGCTGACAAAACAGGACTTGAGAAGAGCTGCACATTGTGGAAGAAAATATGGCCCACGACACTCACCCTGAGCAGCAGGAGGGCCTACGTGGTGCAGTAAACTGGTGTGAAGAGCTCCCAAACCAGACCCAAGCCCAGCCTACACAGCAGTGGAAATTATACACCAGGGTCACACAAGGGTAACATGAATTCCCACTGTGGTTATAACTGTGCTAATACTCCAGCTCGTGTTAGGAGGTACAGGAACTTTTGCAGATAAGAAATCTTCCAATAAATACAAAGTAATGACCTTTCCTTTTACTTCATTATCTGAAATATTGAAACTGGTTTGACTAACATTTTCTCTAAAAATAGAGGCTGAGGCAGAAACCCTGCACATTGAGTCTCAATCCAAAGTTTAACACCATTAAAGTTAGCTGGAAAAAAAAAACTGAAAAACATAGCAAGATGGTATGTTTATACAGTAGCATGCTGCCAAATTATTTACATTTTGTAGTTACAAAGATATCCATACTAAGCAATATTAACATAAGATTTCTGCTACATTTATTTCCATAGAGTTCAAGTTTTCAGAAAATTCAGAATTATTTCAGAAAATACTAAGTTAATTTACTGTAGAGAGGGGGAATTCTCTCCCACTCCGTGTTACAGATGCTCTTTCTTTGTGGCCTGGAGTTTGCAAGCGATGAGCTACAATAACAACACAGCACCTCTTTCGCTGTTATTGCAAATAGCACTTTTTTTCCTTCAGTTTTTACATATATTTGCCTTCTTCTCAGAGGAGGACTCCTAAAATTAAAGCTATTCTTATAAAAATACTTTAACAGTCAATACCAGTATTATTTAATAACATTCAATTTCTGTTTCGCTGTTGAAATCCACGTATGTGGGCAGCACTGTGAATGATAGAAAATTACAACTGTACATTTGTACAGCACTTTCAAATCTTCCCAGATATTTTTCTTCTGCAAAACTGCAGCTCATCAAAAGCTTGCCGAAGTTGGAGCCACAGTCAGCTCCTTGCCAAGTGTCTAGGGTTACTCCAGCCAATGCAGGAACATTATGAACACAGAGCTAAGCAGGGGAAGCAGCCTCTCCATCAGCTCCTAAAAGGTGGCAGAACTGGCCCTATTGCACCAGGCTGCGGCTTACAAATCTAGGCATGATGACACAGCATCAAGCCAGACGGAGTCCCTAAATTTAGCAAGACTGATCTGCCACAGTTAGCTCTTCCCTGCCTCCAAAGTGGAGGTGCCTTCATGCCCCAATGACCTATTTAACAGCTGTCTGAACACATTATTTTTTTCCATTATAGTGCCTCCCAAAGAGGAGAAAGATCAATTTTAGTCTTTTTTGGGTTTTGTTTTTCCTGTTCGAACACGTTAATGTCTGTGTGTTATGCCCTCACAGACTGCTGGATTTACAACTAAATCTATCTTGTATCTCAGCATACAGACTCACTCCTGCATTCAAATATCATCTTCAGATGCCTGTGAAAGAAAGGTCACCATGTATCCAAGTGCATAGTTACAGTGCCTGCAGACTACACACACGTTTCTCTGGGCCTGGTTGTCTCTTTGTAGTCTATTTGGCCAGGAGCACCATTCCTTACCATAGCACTTGATTAGAAATGTCTCCACACCATCCACCACCAGAGCAAAAAGGATTACAAGTGTTCAAGTCCAGCCTGGATGCCTTATATGTGTCACTTATTGGCTTGCACTTGAGAGCAGTATGACATGAAAAAACAGATGAGGAAGCACCAGTCCTCATCCCACTCATTGACCAGGTAATTTAAATTAAACACAGTCCATCTTCTAGACTTCCATAGTTCAAGTGTAAGAGATAACACAGCTCTCTGGATACCATCAGTACAGGTTCAACAACCCACCAGTTACCAGCACCTGGATGGTATTAAAATAAATGAATAGCTGAAGCTAGAGCAAGACTCAGGCAACCTTAGCATGCAAGGGAAAGCCTTTGGAAGGGCATAGGATAAACTCTTTTGGTTAAAGCCATCTGTCTATAATTAGTCACTCAATCCCTGCTGACAGAAAGCTCTCATGTTCCTCTGGCTAGTGGCAATACTTTTCAACATTTCAATCCTATATTGGTAAAAAAGACAG
>JAVCKT010037629.1:19547-31112 GCA_032273925.1 Rhynchotus rufescens | reverse complement strand
CCGGTCCTGGATTTCCAAACTCGCCTTTTAACCTGCAAAGCCAGAGTCTGGAGCAGAGCTGCTCGCCGCCATGAAAACAATAATTGCAGCCTATTCCCAAAACCGTAGTGGTAAGAAATTTCCAAAACGTGTTTGAATGGTTTCTGATGCGCCGGAGTCGCGAGGAGCTGGTCAGGCAATTAATGTTTGTTGTCACCATTGTCTGTTTGCTGGGGAGTGCTTAGGGGAAAGGGAGGTGTTCGGAGCAATTTGGGGTTAGCAGCACCAGAGGAAAACATAAAGTTGCTCAACAGGAATGCAATTTCTTAAGTTAATGCTGACAATGTGCTAGATAGTGTTACTCCTGCGACGTGCTGCAGAGCGCAGCGAATGGGCACGTTCTCCTTCGTGTTTCGCTGGCGCCTCCGAGCCGCGGAGCCCGCGGTTCCGCCGCGCCGCCCTCGGCAAGGTCCCGCTCCGCCGGCCCGCGCCGACACCCACGGGCAGGAGCGGCGCCGCGGGGCCCGCTCCCTTACCCGGCTGGCGGGATTTCATTCTGTGGTCGGGAAATTCATGGAGTGCTTCTGGGGGGCTATAAAAAGTAACTAAAAAAAGCAACTTTTTGGTAGGCACAAATCACTAGGCAGAGCTCTTGTGTCTTCACTGGAAAAAACTACGGATTTGGAAAGTTGCAAACCACAGGGTTCCAGGGCTGTAAGATTTCTGGGAATATGTTGTGGGGCGGGCAGCAGGGTCGGGCAGGAGGGATTGTTCAGAGCACAGCGAACCGCTCAGGGGCACGGGCAGAGGAAAAATAGCTCTTCGATGCTGGCCGTGGCTCCAGCATTTAATTTATTGCAATTGCCCCACTTCTGGTTGGGACCGAGATGGAGTCGCAGCTCCGTCATCCCTAAACTTGGGGTTTGATGGTTATTCTTCAACTCAAGGGTCATCCCGGGAGCCGCCAGCCCAGGAGAGCAGCCTGGTTCCCTCCTGGGGGATGTGGGTGCTGCCAGCACCCCGTTTTGGGTCTGTTTGCCCCAAAACCCGTGGTGGTGCCTGCGGCAGGTGGCCCCAGGGCCCGCAGACCTTTGGCCGGCAGGACGAGCGCGACGGGCTGGGGACGGGGAGGAGGGGACGGGGCTGCGCGTGGAGTTTGGATCCTGGCAGCGCCGCGGGGCGGTTAATGGTTCACGCGGGGCGGGAAGGCAGCGGGAGGGCGCCGGGGCCAGCGGTGTCCGTGCCCGCAGGGAGCCGCGCCAGCCTCCACGCCGCCCTCCGCACCCTGCTCACGGCGCCCTGGCCCTCGCAGCGCCACCTCCGCTCCTGCCTGCAGCTCCTCGCCGTCCTCCAGTGGGTCCTCAGCTTCCTGCTCCTCGGTGAGTGTGGCCAAGGGGTCTGCTCCCCTTTGGGGGACACCGTGGATGGGGGGGTTCCCGCACGTGCTCCGCGCTGCCTCCAGCCAGGATTCATCCCATCTTATGGGAACAAAAACGGTCTGATGTCTTCACCGTGGTGTTTGCTGGGTTTTAATGGGACATGGGAAAGTCGTGCCCAGGGGCCGGTGTCTCCAAGGAAGGGACATGGAGATGCGGCCGGGCGCCCGCTCACTCCTCTCCCATCCCCGCAGGGGTGGTCAGTCTCCTCCTGCTCATCTACCTGGTGTTCACCAGCTTCTGGCCCATTTCCGCCCTCTACCTGGCCTGGGTCATCTTTGACTGGGACACACCGGAGAAAGGTAAGGACAGGCGCAGCCCTTTTGGGGCCTCGGCAGCAGCGTGCAGACACCCCCAGGAACGGCGGGTTTCACATTTCCCCATGTCACTGAGGTACCTCTGGGTTGCCTGGGACGTGGTGGTGGGACCAGTACAGAGAGGTGTTGGGTAGTTGGTGTTGATGACTATGTCAAAGCCTTTGTGTTGATCTGCACGTGCGGCTTCCTGGATTTGGGACCAGGACTCATGTGAACAACTAATTGTGCTGGTGGCAAAGGTAGGTTTGGGGATGTTGGTGTGGATGATGCCTCCCAGGGAGGCACATCCCACACAGCACGCTGCAGTGAACATGCTAGGTCCTGTTTGCTTCTCTGGTCTTCTCTTCCCCAACCATCCCTTTCCACAATAGACCACCCTCCCACCACCACGGCGGTCCTTCTTCCATCTGCAGATTCCACCTAGGTAGAAGAAGGCAAGCTGCTTCGCAGCGCCCTGGGGTGGGTTTGCTTACCCCGTTGATGTCTGTTTGCAGGCGGGAGGAGGCTGCCCTGCTTGCGGAGATGGTCTGTGTGGAAACATTTCCGGGACTATTTCCCAGTCCAGGTAAGCCATGGCTGGACAAGGAGCTACATTTGAGCACAGCAGACCTCCCAATCCCTGGGGCAAGCCTGGCTCTGACAGGAACTCCCTCCAACCTCCTGGAAAACCAGAGGTGGAGGAGATGGGCTGTGAAGGGATGGTGGGCATCCCTCCATGAGGATCTGTTCCTGGAAAAGTCCTTGCCCTCCCCTTGTGGCTGATGATCTGGTGAGATGTGGTGGTCCTCTGTTGGGTGTGGAAATGTGCTCCCAGCACCACAATGGCTAGTGGCTCCCACCAGGCCGGGCCAGTAGCCACCGATGCCCCTTGTCCCCTGCAGCTGGTGAAGACCCACGACCTGTCGCCCAGCCACAACTACATCATCGGCTCACACCCCCACGGCATCCTTTGCGTCGGGGCCTTCTGCAACTTCATCACGGGCTCGACGGGCTTCTTGGAGAAGTTCCCGGGCATCAGGCCCTTCCTGACCACGCTGGCCGGAAACTTCCGCCTGCCCCTCTTCAGGGAGTACCTGATGAGTGGGGGTGAGCGTGCCGGGGGGCCACCACCAGCCCCTCGCTGCCAGGCACCCCAGGACCCCCCGCATGGGTCGCATCTCTGCTGTTTCTGTCTCTGTCTCCACAGGTCTGTGCCCCGTAACGCGCCAGGCCATAGGCTACCTGCTGTCCAAGAACGGCACGGGCAACGCCGTGGCCATCGTCATCGGCGGCGCCTCCGAGTCGCTCTCCTGCCAGCCGGGAGTCACCACCTTAATCCTGAAGAACCGCAAGGGCTTCGTGCGCATGGCCCTGGAGCACGGGTGAGCCGGGCCGCACCGCGTGGCCGGGCACAACTGCCCAACGGGGGACGGGGCGCTCACGGTCTGGTGGCACCGGCTCTCCCGTAGGGCGCACCTCGTGCCCTCCTTCTCCTTCGGCGAGAACGACCTCTTCCAGCAGGTGGTTTTTGAGGAGGGCAGTTGGATGAGGAGCATCCAGAAGCGCATCCAGAAGATGATGGGCTTCGCCCCCTGTGTCTTCTACGGACGGGGCCTCTTGTCCGTTCGGTCGCGGGGCTTTTTGCCCTACCCCAAGCCCATCACGACCGTGGGTGAGTATCCACGTGTGGGATGGTGGGATGACTGGGCAGGCCCTCTGGATCTCACCGTGCTTCCTTGTGCCCGTTGCGGCAGTGGGGGAGCCCGTGACGGTGCCCAAGATCGCGGAGCCGAGCCGCGAGACCGTGGACCTCTACCACGAGATGTACGTGCGCTCGCTGCTCAAGCTCTTCAACGAGAACAAGACCAAGTACGGGATGTTGGAGACGGACGAGCTGCGCATCGTGTGAGCGCGGCCGCGCGGGGCCCGCTGCTCCCCACGCGCAAGGGCGGGCGGCTCTTGCGGGTGGGGATTTCGGCCCCCGGGATAGCGGGAATGCGAGGACGGTCCCTGCGCCACTGGGGACCCCCCGGCCCCGCCATCCTCCCCAGGTGCCACCACTGCCCCTCGCTTCCGCTCCGGCCTCTGCTCCAGCCTCTACTTCTCCATGACGGCTTGGGGAAGGAAAGGAAGGTGGGAAAGACAACGAGTGAGGCAGGGGATGAAGCGAGAACGTGAGAGGAGGGAGGGAAGGTCGGCAGAAGGTCCCTGGGGTGTTGTGTGGGTGAGCGGACGCTTCCCCGCTCTGCCGCGGTCCGGTGCAGCTGTTCCCACGGGACAGGCCCTGGGGGGCTACAGGAGGCCGTGACGTCCCACGGGCCGTGCCGGTGGGATACTGGCCGCTCTGTCCCAGGGCACACCTGCAATCAAGGCTTTTGAACGCGATCGCTTGCATTGTGGTGTTTGCTGAGGCAGACGGGTCTTGCACAACTGGGTGGCCTTTCCACAGACTCATTCCTTGAGGTTCACTGGCAGAAGAAGGTCTCCTGGCCACGGGGCTGTGCTGGGCTGTGGGAGTGTTTGGGGCATCTCCTCTCCCTGCCTCATGGGAAGTGACCCCAAATTCATGTGTTGGCCCAATGCAGAAGGGCCTGGTAGCGCCAAACCTTACCCTTTGGGGGGGTCCCAGGACCCTCTCGGTGCAGGTGGCATCAGGGAGCAGCCCCTTCCTAGAATCATTTTGGATGGAAAAGACCTTCAAGATCACAAAGTCCAACTGTAAGACCTTCAACATCATATCTGTTAAACCATGTCCCTAAGCGCCTCATCTACACATTTCTTCAGCACTGGCAGGGATGGTGACTCCACCGCTTCCCTGGGCAGCCTATTCCAACGCTTGTCTGCTCTCCACACATAGAAGGTCTTTCCTAGTATCTAACTCGGCCTTGCTGGCAGGATGGCGGCCAAGTCTCACCCCATCCCTGTCCCCAGCGAGCAGTAGGAAGCGGGACATGACATCCTTAATGGGCTGCTGTGGGAAAGTCAATAACGGTGATAATCATCTCTGGCCTGCTCTTCTTTACGCAGGAGATCTGGGTAAACATTTAGAAAGCAAACACCCATAAAGAACAGATTCCTGAGGACTCATTAACTTCTCATCACTAAGTCACCTCGGCATTTCACGAGCGGGGCTGCCTCATTCTTTAAACCCATAGAAACACTAATGTGAACGTGGCACGGGAGTCCCTGCCAGCATCCGTGTCAGATAAGGCAAAGTTACAGGCATGGAGAGAGCTGGGGAAAGCTTTGCTGTGTGCTCAGAACCGTCTGCTGGGGCCTGAGCCCTTCCCAGCAAAAATGTGCAGCCTAAAAGATGGGTCTGCTTGAAGAGTCAAAAGGTTGATGAGAACAGCTCGTAAAGACCCATGGAGCGACTTGTCTTGGGCCAACAGCACTTTGAGGATCAGTGAGCTCTTTGATATCATTATGAGATTATTTAAGCAGTGGAGCATGGTGCACGGGGAAGGGAGAAGAAGGAAAGATGCTAGGTGGGTGTCCCCTTTCTTGTGAGGTCCCCTTGCAATGGTCGGATGTGACCGCCTGGTACCTCGTTCTTCTGATATGGGGAGAAACAGCTCTGGATATGGAGAAACGCACTTTATTAGTGGGCTGTTTAGCCAGGAGATATTCCCTGCAACCACTCGAGTGCGGCGTGGGGACAGCGGCGGCGCTGGAAGCATCACCAGCCCTGCGCCACGTCACTCCCTAGCCTCACCCAAGGACAATATTGTCCGGGAACATCTCTAACAGCCTCGGGAACGCACGCAGGAGGCCCCAGCTGCCAGCTGGGCGTCCTGCCCCTCGGCCACCCCTGCCCAACGCCCTGCTTGCCTGCCACGGTGGCAGGGCCCTGGCCAAGGGCTGTGTCCCACCTTCGCAGTCCAGCTCCCACCATCAGCCTTGGGACACTGAGGGAAGCAAACGCTTCATCTACAGCATGATTTGTCCTGCGATTTGTGTCCGGGAACACAGGTGGGTGGAGAGCTCAGCCCCTGCTTCTCTCTCCTCTGTGCAAGTGGTGTCCTGGTGGAACTCGGGCAAGATCCTGAGCAGGGGGCAGTGACCAGGTCTGTGTGCCCCTAGACCCGGTGGAGGGGAGGTCCTCAGCACTGCCTAGCTTTAGAGCCCACCCGCTAACCGCACTCGACGCACTGGTTGCTCCTCATCGCCCTTATGCCAGTTGTGTCTTCTGCACGTGGCTGCAGACGTCTCTTCCCTGGGGCATCGAGGTCTCCGCTCCAGTCCCTGCTCCAGGCTGAACCTAAGCAGGGGCAGGGCAAGGCCAAAGGCTTTGGCAGTGCAGGGGACCCAGGAGCACCAGGCAGGTGTAACTCACAGAGACTGGGGGTGACGCCAACACCGCAACCCTCCAGCACTCGGCACCTTCCTCTGCCTTCATGTTGCCCCTGTCCCTCACGTGTCACTGATGGGGTAAGTGGTAGCACGGCTGGCACCCGAGGCCTCGTCCCTGGACACGAGGGCCAGGACAGAGTGGGGCCCAGGCCGGGGCCGCTGCGCTGCCCCCCGGCGCAACCTGCCCCGGTACTTGTCCCCAGCCATGAAGTACAAAATGGGGTCGAGGCAGCTGTTGATGCTGGCCAGGGGCCGCGTGATCTTGTAGGTGAAGTTGATGATGTTGAGGGTCTGGCAGTCCGCCTGGAAGTAGCGGGAGGTGTAGTAGAGTGTCCGGGTGATGTGGAAAGGCACAAAGCAGATTGCAAACACGGTGAGCACGATGATGATCATCTTGATGGAGCGTTTCTTGTAGGAGGGCATCCGGGGGCTGGCGTTGGAGAAGTTGGATTTGCAAAGCTTCTTGGCCATCAGGCAGTAGCACACGACGATGACCAGGAAGGGCACCCCAAAGAGGAGGGCCATGACGGAGGAGCTGTAGTGCACGTAGTGATCGAACTCCTCGGGCTTGGTGGTGTCATGGCAAAGGGTGCTGTTGTACCTGGAGCTGATGGTGACAAAGATGAGGTTGGGGATGAGGCAGATAGTGACGACGAGCCACACGCCCACACAAATGAGGCGCGCCTGCTTGGTCTTCACCCACTTGAGGGAGCGGATGGGGTGGCAGATGCCCATGTAGCGGTGGACACTGATGCACGTGAGGAAGAGGATGCTGCTGTAGAGGTTCGCGTAGAAGAGGAAGCGCACAATCTTGCAGAGCCATTCGCCGAAGGGCCAGTTGTTGCGGTCGGCATAGTAATAGACCAGCGTGGGGAGGGAGAACACGTAGAGCGTGTCGGAGACGGCCAGGTTAAACATGTAGGTGGTGGTGGCGTTCCATGGCCTCATCCTGGAGATGAAAATCCACAAGGCCCAGGAATTGAGCGGCAGCCCCACCACGAACACGAACGCATAGGAGATGGGCAGCAGGATGAACTTGAACTCCTCATTGAAGACGCACTTTGCTTCTGCCACAGCCGTGGTGTTGCCTGCGAGCCAGGAAGCAGGCGTTGGTGTCCACAGGGCAACTGGGAATGTCCTCGCTGAAGTGGCCATGTTCTCAAAGCCAGCTCTAGAAGAGCAGTTAATAAAAACACATTAGTTGCTGATCCCAACCATTGTCAGGCACAAAGGGTGGAAGGGAGCCAAAGATGCCAGATTTTCCCCCCCTCCAGGAGCTCCGGCCACTTTGATGATTCTCTGTCTTTTCTCAGCTCTCACATTTGGGCCTCGCAGCCAGCCAAGAGAGGCCTGACAACCCCCCCAGCGTCGGAGCCCCCGCACTGACACCCGTTAATCATCCCCTTTGAGGCGCGCGCGGCGACACCCGCGCCGTATGAGGGCCCGGGAGGCCTCAGCCAGAGCGGCCCGCGTCCCCCCCGCCGCGCGGAGCCCCCGCCGCCGCCGCCGGGCCCGCGGCCCCGCTGCGCCGCCAACAAAGGAGCCGTTGTGAGCAAGAGCAGCCCCCCGCGCGCTGCCAGCGCGGCCCTTGGAAGGCGGCTCGGCCTAATTGGCACCATCCTGACAATGGCGCTCCTCCCAGAGGGCTCCTCCGCAGAAGAAAGGCGGGAGGAGAAGAAAGGCTTGTCTGGGGGAATGTGAGGGCCCGCAGAAGTCCTCGGGGGGCTGTTAAAGGAGCCTTTGGGAGAGAGTGTCCCCGGACGGTGCGGGGCCTCCGGCTGCCGGGTATTCTCTGTAGGAGAGCGATGAGCTAAGCGGTGTGGAGAGGAGCCGCAGCAGAGCCAAGTCCCAGCCCAAGACAGTGCAAGTTCTCAAGCCAGGCAGGACGTCTCCCCGTTGCGCATTGTTGGGATCAAAGGCTGCGTTTCTCATCATCCCTGGCAAATGAATCCCCGGGGTAAAATGTGAGGGCGAACTATAAAATGATTGCATCTGCATCTCAAGATGTCTAAAGTTCAGAGTCCGCTTCTCCAGAAGAAAGGAGGGACTTCTACCGCAATTGTCACATCCTGCAAAGCCCTGGGCCTCAGAAGGGTTTCAGCATCTCCGTTCTTCCGAGATTGCCTCGCTTCCTTGCAAAGCTCTTCCAGCACAGCTGCTTCCACCGGCCAAGGCAGCAAACTGAGAAGCCACAGGCAGGGTGGACAGAGGGAGCTCGACAGTTGGCCCCACAGTGATGGAGGGTGAAAGAGCGGCTGACTGGAGTAAAACCCCCTTAGCTCTCAGCTCCTGCAAGTCCATCTGGGCAATCTCTACATTCTGGCTTTGTCCCAGTGCACAAGTCTGGTACCAACCAACAGTTGAGTTGTTAGTTTGGTCCTAACAGCAGGCCAAAGTGAAACCTTAAGCAAGGACAAAAACCAGAGCACTTAGCGGCATTTTGAGCTCTCATGGATGTGCATCTATAGGGGTCCAGCAAAGGCTTGCTCCCGGGCAAGAGACATTTACCAAAAGGGCAAAATACAAAGCAAAAATATAAAGCTGATAGTATTTCAGAGGACTTGAAAGTAGCAGGGCCTGGCCAGTTACAAGGCTAGGCTGCTTTTTCCCAGTGGGCTCCGTTGAATCCTGAAGTTTTAAACACAACAAAAGGCAAGGACCTATGTGGAGAGTCAGGCAAGACGGGCTGCACTTGGAGCTGAGGTAGGTGCTTGTGTGCACAGCAGTGCTGGAAAGGGCTTGGAGTGCCGATCCTCCCCGTTCCGTGGGAAAGTGGCCTGGGTCCATGGTGTCCTTTGGTGAGCAGCCAGGGAAATCTGAGGTGGGAGCAGGGCTTGTCTTCTGCTGGGCTACAGCAAGAGCTGCGGGTGCATCCTGACGCTGCATCTCACAGCAGAGGCTGCTCAGTTGGGTTTATGCTCGTTCAGAGCTCACCCATGAGATGACCGTAGGACAGAGGAGGTCCCTGGCTCAGAGGAGATGACCTGTGTCGATGGGGTGCTGGTTTTGGTGGTACAAGGCTGGAGGCCGCATTGTTTCCCACTCTTCTCCCTCGATTGTCTCTTCCTCCTGGCCCATTTCTCCTTTCATTCACGGCCCCAGCGTCAGGTGAGATTTGATCTGGTTTGTCACTTTGCTTTGCAGAACCTTGCCTGAATAGATTGGCATTCCTAGATTTACAGTCATGACCATAAATTAATCAGCAGGCAGATGGGCTGATAGGCAGGAGGGTGTCCGTGCCAGGCCAGGCTCTGCAGCTACACAGGCTCTGCACCATTTTGTTTGAGTTCTGGGCCGAGCTGGAGCCTTGGTCCCAAATCAAACACTCTGCAATTGCTTTCCAGCTACAGAAAGCGCAGATTGCTTCACAACTTTATTGCAGGGATGAGTTCAGAGAGCAATAGGCAGGTCCTGATCAAACATTAACGAAGGAAACCAGCTAATTCCCCTGTAAACAAGAGAGAAAACTAACTGTAGGGAAGCCTAGCAACCTCGCGGCTCTGGTACCGGCTGCGCCTTGCAGCCTTGGCTTGGACAGCCCTGCACGAGCAGCTCCATGGGGATGGGAGGAGGTGGCAGCAGGGCTTTGGGAGGCCTGCAACACCAGGAGCTGCTGGGCATCCTACTGAAGGGGCTATAGGGCACCCTATGAGGGGGTAAACACAGATCACCCTCACGTACGAGCTTTAGCACCCATCTGGGAGGCATTGGAGCTATCAGGAATCAAGGGGGCTTAGCCAGCCCCAGGTCTCATCCCAGGGCTGTGCCCATTCGGCCACGTTTCAGACAGATGCAGGGCAGAGGTTTCCATGTGTCTGGAGCTGAGGAGGTCCCCCCAGCTCCCTTGGCATTCTTGAGTGTCTTTTATGGTGTTATCCCAGGCAACTGCTCCGCATGGAAGTGGAAGAAGTCCAAAACGGCACCATTAGTGCAGTGAAGACCAAAGAGCTTGCTCAGCAGTAAAGCTGCAGAGCCGCTGGCAGAGCTCCCTTTCTAATAAGCTTATTTCAGGCAATCTCTGACCAGATCTAGCTTGGATTTCTTCCCCCAACTTTAACCGTATAGTTATTCATTGTCCCAGATAATTGAGCAAATAATGCTGCTTCCCTCATGGACATAGCGTGTTCTCGGGAAGAACAACCCCCAGATAAAAAGCTGACCTAGCAGGGAGTTAATAAAACAATGCAGCTGCCCCCTCCTCCTTGCCACGAACATCCTTTATGTAAGACTGCCTCAGACCATCGCCACCATTTGCAGATAAGCCTCAGCTGATAAGCATGCACCTAGCGAGGTGCTAGGGCCAGGAAGTGAAAATGCTCAACCCCTTTCTGCTTGCAGAGCAATCCTGGCCCTGCAAAGCTGGGTGGTTGGAGGGATCAGGGAGGCTGGGTGGGATGGAGTGGGTCCCTGAGCGATCCAGGTGGGGTTGGATGGATGGTGCAGCCAACACGTCTGCGCTCAAGCCCTGTTTGCACCGGTATCTGCTCGGCCTCCCGCTCCGGCTCTTCGTCCCCGTCCTCGGAGCGGTCGTCACCAGCGCCTTCGAGCCCCGTTTGGCTCCATGAATCACTTTGGCAGCAGTGTCCTTAGAGAAAGGGCAGGGAGAAGCACGAGGGGAGGCCCGGGCAGGGTAGATCCGGTTACGGAAATGCCGTGGAGAGGAGGTGTCAGCCGGTGAATTCAGCTGCCCGCAAGGGAACCGGTGCAGAGCTCCTCCCGGGAACGCTCTGCTCCCGGCGCCTTTCGCACTCGGCTGCTCCCGGCTGCTTCCCTCCAGCTGGATGCTCCTAACGCTGCGGCAAAGGCCATGTTGGAGCAAGCTCCAGGGCAGGAATAAGAGGAGATGCCGGGAATCCCAGGCCCACGATCGCAGCGGGTGCAGGGGGAAGGTCCCGACTCCATGAGGACCGGACAGAGTTCCGCTGGGCTGCGCTGCCCTTGCACGGCTGGGAAAGGAGGGCTCGGCCTGCGAACGGAGTCTAGAGCTGGGCAAATCTCACCTTCCTTCCGTTAACCAGTATAAATCTATTACAAAATAAAAATTTTGCTGGCAGGACTGTCAAGAAATCCAAGCACTGGATCCCCTGGCACTGCCTCCATCCCGGGTGCATCCGGACTCCCCTTGCACTGAGGTTTATTGCCCCGGTCCAGCCAGCAGGATCCTCTCAATGCAGAGACACTGGTAGGAAGGATCGGGACACTGGTTTTCCTTTTCTAACCTCCAAATAAATGGAGCGTGAAACAAGGAGCTCTACCCAACCGGACGTGCTGAAGGATTCAGTGACCGAAGACAAATTCCATGAAACACAGGTCAAGCATCGGGAGGAAAACATGAAAAACCCAGGGGATTGAAAGAAGGGAAAAAACTAACAACAAGAAGAGAAGAGAAAGACAGAAGGAGAAGGAGAAGGAGAAGGAGAAGGAGAAGGAGAAGGAGAGAAACCATCCGAGCAGGTGCCTGCTGGGGCCGGCTCAGGTGGCAGTGCAGGTTGATGGTGGCT
>JAVCKT010037629.1:0-16968 GCA_032273925.1 Rhynchotus rufescens | reverse complement strand
AGGGCGCCCGGGCGCGCGGCACGTTACCGGAGAGCCGCTGGCGGGCGCCGCGCCGGCCCGCGGGCACGCGGACCTGCATGCAGCCGCGCACGGAGCCCGTCTCCTCGCCGCGGTGGAACAGGAACGCCTCGAAGCGCTGGGCCGTGCTGCCCATCATGGACCTCATGGCGATGCAGCACTCGCCTGTGCCGCGGCACGCCAGGGCATGAGCATCCATCACCCGCAGTGGGACCCCCGCCCAGCAGCCCCCGCACAGGGTCCCTCCTGCCAAACTACAGCTGCAAAACCTCAGACCAAGGGTTTCTCCCCCAGATTGCATGGGGAGCTAATCCAGAGCCCATGGCAGCACCCTGAAGGGGCCTGGTTGCACCCACGGCCTCGCCAAGGCCACCGCGTCCGTCCCCGGCATGGGAGGTGGTGCTGCCCCAGGCAGCCCCCCAGCACGGGGGGCCTACGGGGACGGCGTGGTGGGGACGCACCGTAGGACTCGCAGCTCTCGACGCCCTTGACGCTGAGCAGCAGGTGCTGGTCCCTCAGGGACTCCGGGTCCGAGAGGATGGGGTGCAGCTGCGCGGGCAGAGCGGGTGCTGGTGCGTGCGGCCGCTCGCTCCGGCCCCAGAGCAGAGCCAGGCGGGAGGGACTGGGGAGGGAGGAATGGGGGTGCTGGAGGGTGACGTGGAGCTGGCGGGAAGGGTGCTCGGTGCTCACCACGGGCAGCTGCTCGGCCGCCCAGCCGAGGTGCAGGAAGCCGGCGGGGTCGCAGCTCTGGGCCGTGTTCTCCCCGCTCCGCTGGGGCTCTGCCGTGGGACACGGGGATGGAGGCAGCTCCAACCCAGGGCTGAGCCCGGAGCCCGGCCTGGGGCGCACGGCCGCCCTGCCCGGCCCAGCCCACGACACGGGGCCACGTGCGCCCCACTCACCCTCCAGGCAGGAGGAGTGGAACTCGAGGTAGCACTTGCTGCGCCCGGCGCTTTTCACCGTCACCTCGACGCTCTCCCACTCGATGCAGGTCAGGGGCTCGGGGCTGGAGCTGGGCGCTGCTTTGGGGCACCAGTAGCTCAGGGAGAGCTGGCCGAGCACCACACTCACCCCAGGGCCACGCACGTTGGGGTGATAGGAGATGACAAACCCAGGAACGAGCAGGGCTGAGAGCCGTTCCCTGGCGTGAATGCTCCAGAGGCAGTCACCGAGGTTTCCTCACCTTCACCCTCACCATCACCTTCAGCATCACCCTCACCCTTGCCCTCACCATCACCATCATCTCCACCCTTGCTCTCACCATCACTGTCACCATGACCCTCACCCTTACCCTTCTTGGGCACGAACTGCGATGTCACTCCCACCTCGAAGGTGGCAAAGACCGGCGAGTGGTCGCTGGTCACGATGTCATCGGTGCAGCCTGGAGCGCAAGAAGGCGCAGCCGAGTGACAGACACCAGGTCCCACCCCAGCGCCGCGGGCTGCGCTGCCGGCACCCGGGTTCCCCAGTCCCCACCAGCCCTGGGGACCTCGCTCACCGTAGGAGTTACAGACCACGTGGGTTTCCGGGTGCGACTTCCACAGGATGCGGTCGCACCACGAGGGGACATTGATCCTCACCTAGAGGGAAGAGAAACGGTGCTCCCACAGGGCTCCCACCGGCTGCTTTCTCCCACCGCCCGGCGCTTCTCCCACACCAGAGGTTTTCTCTCGTGTCCCGCCCCAGGGTAATGGATAGAGGACCCCTACAAGATGTTTCCCTGCTGCCCGAAGCCTCTGTGGCAGAAGAAGGCCTGGCAGAGTGCTGAGCACAGAGCAGGGTCTCTGCTCATCACACAGCCTGCCGGGCACTGTCCCCAGCTGCTGTCCCCATTTCCCCGGCACATCCTGGGCCGCTGGGCCCCGGCCTTGGCTCAGAGTGTGGCACTCACCCCTGTAGTCTTGAACTTCTGCCAGACGTAGCTGTCCCGGGAGCCCCGTTCGTACCGGTAGGTGGGAGGGAAGGAGATGTCACCCTCGCCTGGGAACCGCGATGCAGAGCTGGGCTGGGGAGCCGTGGACACCCCCACGGCTGGCACCAGGCTGGGCACAAGGTCTGCCACGCTCCCCATCCTGCTGGGGCTCTCTGAGCCGCACTCCAGCCCCATTCCCACACTGGGAGCAGCGTCATGGTCACATCCCACGGTCACATCCCACCGGCACATGCCAGGGTGAAGGCCAGCATCCATCCCCTCCCAGACGCAATACCCCAGTGGGAATGTCCCTGGTGCACACCGAGGTCCTTTGCATTTTTGGCGCATCGTGCCAGCACTCACTGAATTGTAGGAAGACCTTGTTCTTCTCCCGCTCCAGGTTGAGCTGGTCCACAGCCAGGAGGGCTTCAAAGTCCCTCTTGGTTACATGGGCGAGGACATCCTGGGCCAGGAGGAGCAGAGGGCCGTGAGCATCCAGACCTTCCCTCATCCACCCCTCTGCTTCAGCATCTCAACAGGCACGCGGGGCCCTTTGGGGCTCCTCTTGGTGCCAGCCAGAGCAGGGACCCGGGGCTCCCCTTCACGCCTGCGCTCTTGGCGCCTCGCTATGTGGCCCCGCGCCGGTGAGCGCTCCGGCACGGCCCCGGTCCCTGCACACGCGCTCCCACCTGCACGTCCATGTCGAGGCGGTAGTTGAGGTCCCCGAACCAGAAGAGGTGGGTGAAGCGCAGCGTGAGGTCGAAGGCGCCGAGCCGCCTGTCCCCCAGCGCCAGCGAGCGCAGGATGTCGCTGTAGTTCTGGTTCCTCCTGCGCCACGCGCGGGGACAGCAGCAGAGCGCGTGAGGTGGCCCCACCAGTGCCCCATCACTCCCCACCATGGGCCCGTCTGCTGGGGACGGGGACCAGTTGCTCCAGCCCCAATCTCTGGCACCCAGGGACCAAAATTCCTCCCCGTTGGGAGGGCTCCGGGCGCGGCACAGCTCCCTGCCAGGTGCGTGCGAGACGCAGTGGGAAGCACGGCAGGAAGCGCGGTGGGAAGCACGGTGGGAGCGGGCGCTGCGTGCGAGCGCAAACCAAAGCCGGGGGAAGGAGGGAAGGAGACCCTTTTCTACCAGGGGGCTTTTGGGTTTTGTGTTTTACTGCTGCTTCCTCCGTGGTTCTTGGGAAAATCTCCACCGTTCCCTACTAGCAACCCGTCCGAACGAGGACCCCCCTTGGCTGCTCTGCACCGTGCGACCCCGCTGGCCGCAGCGGGGTTTGTCCCCCCACTGTGTGTCCTGCTGTCACCTGTGGGTTTTCTCACTCCCCGAGGCCAGGTGGCAGTTGACGAACCCGAAGGAGGTCCCGTTGAAAAGGAAGGAGACGCCCACGGCTCCCTTGTTCCCTGCGAGGACACAGCGCGGTGGAGCTGACCCACGGCGGGCCCCGCTCCGCGCTGCCCGTCCGCCTTGGGGCAGCCCTGAGCACAGGGTCCCCCGCGCCCCGTCCCCCCGGGCGCCCCCGGGCCCCTTCCCTCCCGCACCCAGCGTGTTGGCGATGCCGGTCTTCACGCTGGACGTGTCCACGTGGCTGATGCGCCGCTCGTGCTCCGGCTTCGCCAGCACCACTATCTTGATGCTCCAGAGGCACTGCAGGGCCACCTGCGGGACACAGGGCTGAGGGCCCCCCACGGCCCCCACGAGTGGGATGGGGTGCAGGAGCAGACAAGGGAAGAGCACACTGGGTTTAGGCGCGAGAGCCCCAGCTCCATCGTGGTGGGTGATCACTTCCCCAACCCGCTTGTGGAAGCCGCCCCAGGTTTTTATGCCACAGCCGAGGCTGAGGATGGCAGCTGGGACCCCGGGACGTCCCCCTGCAGCCTGGACCCCACCGTTACCACTCGGTAGTCTGTGGCCACCAGCGTCCTGAGGGACGCGCGCAGGAACTCCACCCACTCGCGCTCGCCCAGGGAGTTCTCCTGCGTGCCGATCACGTAGATGTCGTGGGGGACGCCGGCGGTGGTCTCGTCGCGCGCGCGCCCCAGGCCCCGCGCCGTCAGCCACGAGGCGAGGGAGCGCGGCGGCGCAGCGCTGCCTGCGGACGGGCACGGCTGGGCGCGCGGCTCGGTCCGACGCGGGCGCAAAGCCGCACGTGGCCCTGCGCTGGATCTGCTGCTGCGCTCCAAAACCCACCCAGATCCACTGCCGTGCTCCAAAACCCACCCCGATCTGCTGCCTTGTCCAAAACCCACCTGGATCCACCGCTGTGCTCCAAAACCCACCCGGACCTGCTGCCGTGCTCCAAAACCCACCTAGATCCACCACTGTGCTCCAAAACCCACTTGGATCTGCTGCCGTGCTCCAAAACCCGCCCAGCAGCCCAGCCTCCACAAATGTAACGGGTCGTGGCAGGACTGATGAACCCCAAAAAGGTCCCATTTGGGCTTTCTCTGGGCTTCTTGCACCAGCAAGGAGCAGCTCCAGCCCTAGGCACCCCGGCTCCTTCGGAACACCTTGCTCCCCTCTGGATGCACTTCCAGATGCACGACAAGAGTGTTTCCCAGCCCTTACCCATGTTCCACGTCCCCACATACACCGAGATGAGGTCGGGCTCGTCCAGGTTGGAGTGCTGGGTCTTCATGAGCTGCAGGAGCTGGCAAAAGGCCTCGCGCTTCTGCAGGAAGACACGAGTGTCCCCAGAGCCGCGGGGAAACGCGGCCCCACAAGGGAAGCCGATGGCCACATCTGTGGGGCTGCAGCGGGGCCACGAGGACATTAATGTCCAGGCAGGGGAGCTGGGGACATTCAGAGGCTCTTAACATCGGGACGCGGTTGAGGTGCCCTTACCTGCGCGCTCGGGAAGACCAAGTCTCTGCTGAGGCGCTTGTGCTGGTCGCGGCTGTACACCAGCCTCACCTTGCTCTGCACGCTCTGGTATTTAATCAGCTGCAGGACTGCATGCCCATGGTCAGGAGCGGGACAAGAGCAGGGCCCGCACACCACGTCCCGCTGCCCATCCAGCTCCCCGTGGTCCCCACCATCTCCGGAGAGGAAGGAGCCCATCACCCTGGCACCAGGCCTTGCTGCCCCTGCAGAAGGAACCTCTGGCCCTGCACCATGCCCAGGGGACCTGCAAGGGGCTCCTTACTCTTGTCCTGAGGGACGGTCTCTTCGGGGGTCCCGCTGCCCTTCTTGGTGATCGCCACCGTGCCCGACTCCACGTCCACGGCCAGGGCTGCTCGCTGCGACTTGCCCACCTTCACCTGCAGCACAGGGAGCCGCGGGCAGGGCTCGGCGCCCACCCCTGCTGCCTTCGCCCCCCGGCCGCCCGGCTGTCCCTCCCCGGGCTCACCTCGAAGCTCTGCACAGCCAGGGGCTTGGCGGGCGGCTGGGGCGGCGCGGCCGCGCTGGGCAGCGCCAGGTTGTGCTTGGACACCATCTCCTGCAGCGACCTCAGCACCTGCGGGAAGAGAGGAGTGTGAAACAGGGCTATGCGCTCAGGATGGGAGAGGGACTCCATCCCCTCCAATGGGCTCTGCAAGTGACAGCCGCTCTGCTCCCAAACCCCGGCACCTTTTTCTCCAGGGAGGAGAGGAGGTGGTTGAGGGTGCCTGTCTTGCTGAGGAGCAGCTCCAGGTCGGGATCACCGCTCAGCAGGCTCTGGGGATGGAGGCAGGCGCTGGGGCGGACACCCTGGGAGCAACGCGCGCTCCTCGTGGTGACACGGCGCCGTGCCACCCACCTGCTCCCGCGTGGGGCCACGGGGCGACACGGCGGCGCCCAACACCGCGGCCAGCGCCTCCAGCCCGGCCAGCGCCGAGTCCATCTCGCTGCAGGGAGGAAGCGGCGCGAGGTGAGCGCGGGCAGGGTGCAGGGGCCGTGTGCCC
The DNA here is from genome assembly GCA_032273925.1 of Rhynchotus rufescens. NCBI lineage: Eukaryota > Metazoa > Chordata > Aves > Tinamiformes > Tinamidae > Rhynchotus > Rhynchotus rufescens. The sequence continues at coordinate 11,152 of JAVCKT010037629.1, read as the reverse complement.
CATGCGCACCCACCTGTGCAGCGCCCGGCACGTGGCGGCCAGCGCGGCGCAGAGGGGCTGCAGCCAGAGCTCCCTGCCGCGCGGCACCGCCGGGTCCCGCGGCTGCGCCTGCCGCAGGTACTCGGCCAGGAGCCCCGTGAAGTCGCTAGCGGGGCTGCAAGGGACGGCGGCGGCTGAGAGGCAGCGCGGGAGCCTCGTGCTCGCGCCGGGCTCGGTGCCGGCGCTACCTGCTGTGAAGCTGCTCCTGCAGCCGCAGCTGCTGCGGGATGAGGCTCCGGCCGGGGCATCCCGCGCTGGCCGGGGTGCCGCTGCGGCCGCTGGCCCCATCGGCAGCACCACAGCTCGGCGGGACAGGGCTGGGCTCGCCCGCGCGCTCCTCGTCCTCCTCCTCGTCCTCCCCGTCCTCGGCGCACGGCCGGGGCACGGGGTGCAGCAGCGGCGTCACCAGGCCGCCGTGGGGCTGCTGGTAGGCGCCCACCAGCTCGGCGAGGCTGCGGAAGCGCCTGGCCTGGGTGCCCTGCACGCTCTGCAGAGGGAAGCGGAGCCGTTGGCCGCGCGGGGAGCCGGTGCTGCCGGTGCGGGCAGAAAGGGTCGTGCACAGGGTGCACATCCTGTGGGGCTGCAGCAGGCAAACCGCACTGCACAGTGCACGCGAGAGCCAACGCCGCCCCTGCCAGCGGCAGCACCCACCCTGCGCAGCCGCCAAAGGTGCCCACCTCCCCAAATTCCCAAATCCTGCTCTCTCCAGGATCACAACCCCCCCTCCTGTACCCTGGGGCGCTCCATTGCACGGCAGCAGGAGCAGCGGCACCCACCTGGACGGAGAGCAGCCCCTCGTCGTCGGGCAGGATGCGGTAGGTGTACACGTGCCGCTGGAACCTGCCGGGAGCGCGGGGCTCAGCGCGCCTCCCAGGGCGCCGGGGCCGGGCACGGAGCGGGGCCGAGGGCCACTCACAGGAGGCACAGGGCGTACGCGCCCGCCACGGACTCGCTGTCCCGCACCAGGAAGGAGCCGTCCCTGCCCGCCTGGGCCAGCAGATCCTCGGCCAGCACCCGGCTGATGTCCCGGTGGTACCAGGTTGTGGCTGCCATCCTGCAGCGCAACACGCACCCTGGGACACAGCCCGGCACCGGCCCCGCTGCCGAGGTCAGCAGCACGTCCAGGGTGCGAGGGTGAGGATGGAGAGGTGAGGAAGCGCAAGCGGCGCCGGTTGGTGATGGGCGGTCGCGGCCTGCGTCTCACGGGGACGGCAGCATCCCGGCAGGACGAGGGTTTTGCCAGGAGCTGCTGGGTGCTCCGTGCGCGCGGATCCATCAGGGAAGTCTCCCTCGCTGCCAAGTTTGCTCCTGCAGATGTGCTCCCCGTCCGTACTCGTCCGCTGGCAGCTCCGGGCGCAGCGGCCCCGCGATGCTGCGCACAGAGGGGCTCCCGCTGGCACCCCTGGCCCCCCGCCTGCTCCGCTCGCCCGCCCGCCGCCGCTTCCTCCGCTGCACTTCCCTGGCCGGGCCCACCAGCCTCCTCGCTGCTCCTCCCCGCCGCGGCCGCCCCGAGGAAGCCGCCACAGTCATGTGGGTCGGAGCCTCTCCGGGGCCTCTCCGTGCCCAGGGCCTCAGCGCTGCTGCACCACATCCCTGGTGCAGGAGCATCCCCGCTCAAGAGGACCCGGGCACAGCAAACGTTTAGGCTGGGCTTGGTGTTTGCACTTTGCACAGCACCCGCCCTGCTAAAACACTCTGTCTGGAGTGCTTTTCCTAGGGATACCATGCTGGGAATGGCCTGGGAAAGCCGAGGGCGGAGGTGGGAGCTGCCCGGGCTGGTGCTGCAGGGCACGTTGCAGCCGCCGACACTCGTGCCAGGGCGCGGCGAGCGGCAGCCGCCTGCCGTGATTATCCGCACAGCGCCCCGTTAATTACAGATGAGCAGCAGCCACCATCTGCTGCCAGGGCTGCCAGAGCATGAGGAGGAGGAGGAGGAGGAGGAAGGCCAGGGTGTCTGTGCCTTTTGCACCCTGTGCTTTCCCCCAATGCTAGCTCCTTCCATTGCACAGTGCCCACCACGTACCAGCTCCTTTGCACCCAGAGCTGCCACCTGCCAAATGCAAACGGGGGGTCTTGACCGTGCACCCAGCGCTGCAGGGCCGTGGCTGCAGCCCCGTCCCCTCTTCCTCCCGGGCCGGCCCAGCTGGGCTTGCCGCAGCGGCAGGGGGAAGCTGTGGCCTGGGCTGCCGAGAAATGCAGCAGTGCAGTTTATTTCGGGCCGGTGGTTCGGGGCCGCGTGGCGGGATTTGCATCTCCTGCCACCTGCACAAGGGACCGCGAGGGCGCCCGGCGCCAGGGCCTGCAGCCCGCACCCATCCCTGCCGTTATTTAACGCTGCTGCCACGTTTCCCCGTGACCCCTCCGGCAGCGCGGGCGCTTGGGCCGCCCGCGCCACCTCATCCAGCTCAGGGCTGCGCCCACACGGAGCCGGCCGGGCCTTTGGGAACTGCGGAGCGGCCAGGGTGCAGGGCAGCCTCCCCGTGCAGGGCGTGCTTGCAGGCTGCCCCACGGGTGCATATATCGCCCGAGGGGCTGTGGAGGGGGGCGGTTTGTCCCGGTGCCATCCCAGCGGTGCATCCCCCTCGCGGGAGCAGGATGGTGCCGTTTTCCCCCCGGGTCTCCCAGGGCATTTAAAGCGCAGGGAGCAGCCGCGCTGGGACGGGGCCCGTCGGGGACGGGTGCCCCCCCGCCGCCCCGTGGGTAGCAGTTCACGCGTCCCCTGACCTTGGCAGAAATAGCGCCCGCTAAGCCGGGCGCTAAGCTGCTCTGCCGCGGGCAATTAGCGCGACGGCGGCCGGGCCGCGCGCGGCCTGCGCCCGTGGCCACAGCCGGCCCGGCGGGCAGCGCGAGCGCGCTGAGCGCGGGAGGCGTCGCTGCACGAGGGACGGCGGCTGCAAGAGAGGCCCCCGTGGGACGGGGTGGCTCGGGAATGGGGCCGTGGGCCATGGACAGAGAACTAAGGGCTTGCTAAGGAACCCCCGATGCCTGCGGAAAGCGAGGGGGTGCAGAGGTGTCAGCAAGCAGCGGGGCCTCTGGATGCGCTGGGGATGGGAGAGGGGACCCTGACACCCACCAGCACCGCTGGCCCCAGGACAGCAGAGCCGGGCTCCGGGGTCCATGGCCGGGTGGGGAGGGAGCAGGAGCCTCACACGGGACAGACCCCCCTGCGCCTTCAGGCGTTTTCTATTTGCAGCCGCCAGCCTTGAATTACCAACGTGCTAATCGGGTCAGGCGAGGCCAAGCCGCGGCGTTACGAAACGGTGGGGCCGGCGCGTGGCGCCGCGGGCCACGTCCCCCTCCGCGCCGGCCACCGCCACGGCCCGAGACGGAGCCCCCGGGGGCACCATGGGCTGCGTGTCCCCGTGCCCCCCGGCTCCAGCCACAGCTGCACTGCACGGTGCCCATTCCCTTCCCTTCCACCACCTCCCAGGTCCTGGAGCGGGACGGTGGCCACCGCTGTGAGCACCAGGGTCATGTTCAGGAGGGAGACACCCAGGGACAGGAGGTGACCGCGGTTGATGGACCGTGCCAGCTGTGCATGAAGCCTCCTGCACCTCCCGTGCTGCTTCCCAGTGCAGGAGGGAGCAGCAAAGCAGGACAGGCGCCCGGCAGCGCCGGTGGCCGCCGCGTGAATCGGGAGCCATGTGGCAGCGCCGTGGGCGCCGATCCTCAGCCCGCCCGAGCGCCCGGCATCCGTCTCGATTAGCATCACGGCGCTCCTAAGCCTGCTTTGCCCAGCCCCATAAGCTGCTTTCCCAGGGCCCTGGCAAGAAGCGCCTTCCTTGCCCACTCTTACTCACGAAGCATCTCCCAAATTAATAAACTAATAGGATTGTGGCGGCCAAATCCCGGCGCGGCCGCGGGCGCGCACGTCGCGGGGCTGCGGGGCTGCGCGGGGGGCCGGGCGCGGATATAAGGCGGCGGGAGCGGGCACGCGGCGCCGTCCCCGCGCCGGCGAGCACCAGGACATTGCCACTGCCGCCACCACCGCCGCCGCCACCGGTAGGAGCACCCTGCGGTGGGGCTGGCTCCGTGGGCAGGGGCGGGTGGGCCCTGGGGAGCAGCGGGGGACAGGGGCGGCTGGGGGGTCTGGGCGGGGGGCTTGGAGGTGTCGCGCCGGCCGGGCAAGTTTAGGCTTAGGGGCTCCGGCAAGGCGGGGAAGGCTCCAAATCCCCCCTCTCCAAGGCCTCGAGGGGCTTGGACTCGCCTCTTCTGCTTTCAATCCTCCCTGCCCCATTCTTGGGTCCCAGTGGAGATTTTGCACCTCCTGCTACCCACCCCAGTGCCGCAGATGGCGACCCCCCAGCTTCACCCCCACTGCAGAGCCCACAGGGACTTCACCGTCCGTCACAATCTTTGATGGCCGAGGGCAACCAAAGATCCCTGGTCAGGCCGGCGGGGATCATCTCCCCGCTGTGACAGCGCCCGTCGCTCCGTCCGCAGCGAGACGGCAGCTGGGGGAGGAGGAGGAGGATGCCCAGGCGGCAGCAGGGCTTAGCAGCCCGCCCAGCTCTAAGCCCAGCTTGCGGCCGCGCGGTTAAGTTCAGGAAGCTTCAGCTCATCCCCTCTAATCTCCCGCAAATCGCCTGCCCGCCAGCCGGCCGCGTGCCTGGCGAGGAGCCCTGGGGCGGCAGCGGCTCCGGGCTCGGGGCCAGGGAGGCTCCCTGGGACGGGCGGTGCCGGACGGGCCGCGGTCACGGAGCAGGGCACGAGGAGCAGGGCACGAGGAGCTGGGGGGGACCCCGGCACGGCTGGTGTGGGTGATGGGTGCTGAGCACCCACTGGCTCCATGGCCTTTCCCATGGACGGAGAAACAACAGGGAGAGCCCGGAGAGCTCTGGAGCATCCCCAGGGCTTCCGGGAAAAGCCATGGGAGCTTTTCCAGGGTGATTTGTTGGGTGCTGCGGAGGGACGGGGTCCTCGGGTCGCTCCTCGGGGAGCACTGCTGCTCCACGGGGCCCTTCCAAACCTCCTTGCGGTTCCCAGGTGCTCGCACTGCCCGGCCGCTCCCGTGGTTTCCTGGCCCTCCTGGTGAGTGACGGGACACAAGGAGCCCCTTGGGACACGAGGAGCCCCTTCCTCCTCCCAGGCCTGGGCTGCAGGCTCCCCGCAGACGAGGAAATATATGAAGTGGCAGAGCCCTAAACCACCTTGTTCCTCTTCTTGCCTTGACCCTTGGGGCCCCCCAGGGTTCTCCTTTTTTTGCTGGAACCTGCCCTGCCTTGGGCATCGGCCTCACCTTGGCTGCTCCTCATTCTCGGGATTGCCTTTGGTCTGGGAGGGCTCTCCCGGCCAGGCTGTGCCCCCGGCCCGGGACTCATGTCTGTCCCCCAACGTCTGCGTGGGGAGGAGGGCAAAGCCCCTGCGGGAACCAGCCAAGCTCTGCAGAGCGCTGGGACGGGGACGCGCTGCCCCGGGGGGCTGCAGCCCCAGGGCGTCGCGGTGCGCGTGTCCTGACCGCGGCCGCCTCCAGCTGCAGGGACATCCAGCCGGCCGTCCCCAGGAGTGCCCAGTGCTTCCCTGCGCTCTCCGGGCACGTCCCCTGCTGCACCACGACTGATCCGAGATGGCCGACGGATCCAAGTAGGTGTCTGCCTGTCTGTCTGCCTGTCTGTCCTCACTTGCGTGGCGCGGGGTGGACGCAGCAGCCCGGGCAGGGAGGCACCAGGGGTCCCATGTCCCCTCATGGTCCCTCCGTGTCCCCGCACCCTCGGAATGGGGCGGCTGCTCCCACCTCTCCGCAGTTCTCCCAGCGCCCTGTGTTTGTTCCCTTCGCAGGGTGTTCAAGAAGACCAGCCCCAACAGCAAGGTGAGTCCATGCAGGAAAGGGTCCGCCTTGTTCCCAGTGGGAACGGAGGGGACGTGGGAGGTCCCCTTTCCTTTGGGCTCTCTCAGTTGCCTTCCTCCATGCCATGATGCCACCACAGGGCTGGCTTTTCAAAGGACAAATTAAAAGCACCTGGAGAAATCCTTAAATCTGAGCCTGCTCCAACACGCTGAAGGACCATGGTGCTAAAGATTTCTGTGGTGCAAAGTGGGGCTTGAAGTTTTCTGCCCATTCCACGGTGAGCACTAACCTTGTTCCTTCTCGATCTTCACCCTGTGCTGCCTCCAGTTGTCCATCTACTTGGGGAAGAGAGACTTTGTGGATCACGTGGACCGCGTGGACGCTGTAGGTGAGTGAGACCATCGCGGACAGAGCAGTCCCCAACGGGCGCTGTCGCTACCCAGTGGGTTTGGACACTTGGCTCCTCTGCTGGTGCCTCGGCTCCCACTGGGACAGGAAGAGCAAGGGCAGCTCCAGAGGAGCTAAGATACCATTTTCCTGCAAATACTTTTGAAGGAAGGGGTTGGGGAGAGGGACAAAGCCTGGGCTTTGCAAAACAAAAGCCTGGGCTTTGCAAAACCTGCCACCCTCCTGGCGGAGATGCTTCGGGAGGCATCAAAGCTCTGTGACAGGCAGCTCGGGGCCGCTGCCTGCACAGCTGGTGGCACAGGCCACTTTGGTGTCTTTAAGCACTGCTATTGGGACGGGCATTGCCCCCCTTGCTCCTCCCGCAAGGATCCGACCTTACCGCTCTCCTCTCCTTGTCCGCAGATGGAGTCTGCTTGATTGACCCTGAGTACCTGAAGGACAGAAAAGGTACGAAGACACGAAACCTTATCTGGGAATGGGAAAGGCTGGAAAAAATGGTGCAAAGCCCACAGGCAGCCTGGGGCTTTGGAGATGGGAAAGCAGCAACGGGCTGTCCGCAGGGTGCCACCCGTCAGGGCAAGGACGGCTCCTCCGGAGGGGAGAGCTGCCTCCCGCCGCTCCTCCTCCTCGCGGTCTGGGGCTCAGCAGCCGCCAGTGCCTTGAAGAAAGAGACGAGGAGCCTCTTTAACTTCCTGCCTGGCACCAAACACCTGGGTCTAGGCAAGAGCTGAGTCTGTTTCTGCAAACAAGTCCTTACGGCCGTTTCTCTCTGTCCCAACCCTTTCCCCCGTGCCCATTTTCCCGCACTCCAACCCCGTGGCCAACCCCGCTCCCGCGCGCCCTGCACCGACACCAGTGTACGTGACGCTGACGTGCGCCTTCCGCTACGGCCGCGATGACCTCGACGTCATCGGCTTGACCTTCAGGAAGGACCTCTACGTCCTGACCACGCAGATCTTCCCTCCGGTGCCGGAGCAGGTGCCCAAAACGCTCACCCCCTTGCAGGAGAAGCTGCTGAAGAAGCTGGGCGAGAACGCCTACCCCTTCACCTTCGAGGTAGGCGCCGCGCGCGCGGCCGGGAGGGCTCACCGGGGCGCCCACTGCAAAGCTCTCGTGGTCCCTTCTCTCCCCAGGTTGCCACCAACCTGCCCTGCTCCGTCACCCTCCAGCCCGGACCGGACGACGTTGGGAAGGTGGGACGCTGCCCTCGGCCCGTGGCCATGGAGGGAGGGATGGTCTGTTCGGAGGGGCCAAAAACCAGAGCTGCTGCCATATGGGGATGAACTTTGGGACAAGGGATAGCGGGGATGATCCTTGGGGATCTGGGGCTGCGTTCCCAATAGAGCAGAGGGGTGATGCAGTGGGAAAAAGGAGGGGGATAAACCCGAACATTGGGGAACACGGAGCCCATCCCGCTCTGCAACCGTGTGTGTTTCCCACAGGCCTGTGGAGTGGACTTCGAGGTCAAAGGATTTTGTGCTGAAAACCTGGAGGAGAAAATACACAAGAGGTATTTGCAGGGGATCCCTCTCCTTGCCGGTCCCGGTGGCCGAACAGACGCTGCCTGTCCGGGGCTGATCCAGGGCTCCACTGCGGCACAGCCGGATTCGGTCCCGGACGGCAGGAGAGGCTCCGGGTCCGGGAGGGGGCGGCTGCCGGGGTCCCGGTCCGCAGCGAGGGGCTCTGGCTCCCGCAGGAACTCGGTGCGGCTCATCATCCGCAAGATCCAGTACGCGCCCCTGAACACGGGGCCCGCGCCCCGGTCCGAGACCACCCGGCAGTTCATGATGTCCGACAAGCCCTTGCACCTCGAGGCCTCGCTGGACAAAGAGGTGGGCGCGGGATGGGGAATTCTCCGAGTTTGAATTCCCGGGATGTGCAGCACTCCCTCCGCAGCATCCTGCGAGCCCGAGGCTTGGAGAGCCCTGCGGCTGGGCTGCTAACCCACCCCAGGAACTGCGATTTTCTTGCCTCCCTGGAAGGGAAAGTCTTGAGCGGGATGCACTGGATGCGTTTCCCCTGGCCCTGGTACCTTCCACTTGGTGGAGGTTTTCACCCCTTGGGGCCCCCAGGAGCTGCTCCCTTGTCCAACACCCAGCACTGCCCCTGCACCCAGAACGTGGTTGTCCCCTGTGTGACCGAGTCTCTTCCGACTGCAGATCTACTACCACGGAGACCCCATCAATGTGACTGTCAACATCAACAACACCACCAACAAGATCGTGAAGAAGATTAAGATCACAGGTGAGAGCAGGGCTGAGGGACACATCCGAGGGACACACGGACGTGTCCCGGGATGGTGCGTCCTGCTGCAGGTGTCAGGGTGGCAGCTTCAGTTGTCAGCAGGGACAAGCGTGGCAACGCGACCACGAGATCCGCAGCCATGTGAAATGTTATTTACTCAGTATTTACCCAGCTAAATCTGGCAATGGGCAAAAACCTGCAGGAATCTCCCTGCCCACCAATGGGAGATGCTGCCCCTTGGGCGTTCGGGGCGTTGGGACTGTGTTGGTGGGTGCCCATGCGACTCCTTCCCCAAACCCAGCGTTGCTCCGTCTGCTCTCCCTGCAGTGGACCAGATCACAGACGTGGTCCTCTATTCCCTGGACAAGTACACCAAGACTGTGTGCAACGAGGAGATCAAGTGAGTAGCAGGGACGTGGCCGCCCGTTCCCCCAGGGGGGTTCCGGGTGCGGACGCGTCCCGCTCCGGTGCTCAGCACCCCGTTCTCCGCAGCGAGAACGTGGCGGCCAACTCCACCTTCTCCAAAACCTACTCGGTGACGCCCACGCTCGCGGCCAACCGCGAGAAGCGCGGCCTGGCGCTGGACGGCAAGCTCAAGCACGAGGACACCAACCTGGCCTCCACCACCATGTAAGGGTGCAGGAGCAGCCTCCCTTGCTCCATGGCACGAGAACAGGCCCGGCCTTTCCCCCTTCCTGGCGTTTTTGCTGGGCCTTTTCCCTTTCATTCCCAGCAAGGATCGGGGGTGTTTCCTCAGCGCGCTGAGGTGGACCCTGGGATCCACCTGGTGGGAGATGTCCCCTCTCACGGCTTTGCTCTCCCTTTGCTCCTAGCCTGAGGCCCGGCATGGACAAGGAGGTGCTGGGCATCCTGGTGTCCTACAAAGTGAAGGTCAACCTGGTGGTGTCCCGAGGCGGGTGAGGAGCTCCCGGCGCGGGGCCGGCAGCGCTCGGGCGGCGCAGGGCGGGCAGAGGCTGCAGGGCTGGGACCGGCCCACGCCAGGGATGTCCTCCTCGTCCCCCATCCCTCCCCATGGCCCATCCCCACCCCTCACCCTCGTTAAAAAGCACCATCCAACACATCATGAAGCATCTTCCACTTTATTACAAAGAGCTTTTAGCAGCTCCCGTCCTCCCGGCACTGGGGAGCCACATCGGCCATGGCAGGGCACGGGCAGCCCAGCCCGACCAGCGTCTCCCCATGGGACACCCCAACACGCATTCCCACGAGACCCCCTTTCCAGGGATGTCCTGCAGTGTCCCGCAGTGTCCCGCATTCCGCCTTTGCTCTCCACTAATCCCATGTCCTTCCTTTTGCTGCCGCAGCATCCTGGGGGATCTCACTTCCAGGTAGGGCAGCGCCGGTGGAGCCGCACGGGGGGCCGCGGCGGTGCCGGCACCGCGGCTGCGGCTGCGCGGGCAGCGCCGGCCGCCTCGCTCACCAGCCCGCTCCTCCCTGCAGCGACGTCGGCGTCGAGATGCCCGTCATCCTCATGCACCCGAAGCCTTCGGATGGTGAGTGAGGCGGGGGTCCCGCTTGCAGGGGGGCACCGGGGACGGTCCCGGGGCAGGGCAGGTGCTGCAGACGAGGATCACACACGGCAGCAAGGTGCTGCGGCCCCGCGGCAGCCCGCAGGCCTCGCGCGGGGACTGTCGCTGCGGAAGGGACGCCCGGGAACGGAGCAGCTGCCCGCTGAAAGGTCATTTCTGCACTAACCTCTCTCTGTGCCTCTCTCAATCCTTGCCTCCCTGGATGTGCTCATGACCGGGCTATAGATAAGCCAAGGTAAGGAAAACAAACCTTTATTTTCTCTACATGAATAAAGTACATAGAACCATCGCAGATGGATGCAGTGCCCATTCCCACTGGGAGTGATGGCGCTGCCATTGGATCGAAACGACACAAGGGGCTGGTGCCGCAGCCTGTCCCGGTGCCGCAGCCCGTCCCAGCGCCGCAGCCCCTCGCGGCCGCGGGCGCCTCGCACCAGCGCAGGGCTCCGGCGGCGCCCGGCCCCGTCCTGCAGCCGCGCGATCCTGCCCAGCCCCAGTCCCCCGGAATGGGCTGCCCAGGGAGCCAGGGGAGGCTCCTGCTCTGCAGATCTCCCAACCCGCCCGCATGCGCCCGGGCGCCCCGTGCTCTGGGTGTCCCTGCTGGAGCCGCGGCTGGACTGGGGGATCCCTAGGGGTCCCTTCAAGCTCAGCCATGCCAGGATCCCGGGACTGCGCGCCCGGCTCTGCGCTGCCAGGGGCACGAGCGCTGCTGAGGGGCGCGGGAGCCCGCCCAGCCTCCCCAGCCCCTGCAGCGGACTCGCTCCCGGGCTCAGTGGATATTCCGGCTCCCCGAGGAACAACCCCCTCGGCCGGGCGCTTCCCCCCAAATCTGCCCAGTCATTTCACATTCCCAGGCCTCTAGAGCCTGTTCTGCTGACTCTCTTTTTCCATTCTCTTCTCCCGCTTTTCATGTCATGGCATCACCCCTTTCTCAAGGAGGTAACTCATCTCCCTCCCCACTTCATTTCCTTTCCTTCCCTCTTCTCCTGTTGACAATGCAAAGCGTGGCTCTAATCTCCCGCAGCGGCGGGCTGGGCCCTGCCCCGCAGCGCTCGCTTTGGGGCGTTTTGGTGGGAAAGCGGCCGGCCGGGGCGTCGGGCCGTGCGGGGCAGCACCGGGGCAG
>JAVCKT010037627.1:0-17342 GCA_032273925.1 Rhynchotus rufescens | reverse complement strand
AGACATGCAGGGACCTGTTGCCTAAGCAGGTCTCCCAGACCTTGGGATGGCCACAGTGCAGGACTGCATGTATACAAAGAGCTCCCCAAGAGAACTCTGTGCTGTCCTTCATGTCTGTGATAAAAACTGCTCCTCACCTTCAGTGTACAATCCTGCTGTTTCATAAACCGAACACTCTCTTGCACAGGCCGATGCTGGTCATGCTCCCTCTCCACTTTTTCTAATTTACCATTTTATTATGGGACCCCACTTCCTTTGTACTTTTAGGAAACTACGGCCAATATTCAACAGAAGAAAATATTTTTCTACTCAAGACAAGAACTGAAAACACTAATTTGAGCCTAAATATCTTGTTGAATCTGAGTCAAAAAAATCAAGGACACTCATATACGTTCAGCAATATACTACTACTCAATCACACTAGTAGACAAACAATTTCTATTTCCAATTTCTATTCTATTTCTAATTTCTGTCATATTTGTCAGTCCAATCATCCTCAAAAGCACAATTCAAAATCCAATGACCACAAACTATGTTAGCTTCACCCAATTATTTTTCCACATTGTCATGTGCATGTTTAACCATATGCACTGCACAGACTGATCTTTTCAATCTTGTCATGTAAAGGTAGAGAAGTTTGTGGCACAGCACTCTGAAGTGACAAGCTGCATTTAATGTAAAATCAGGGAAGGCTAAAAGCTGTAAAAGAAATTTTATATAAAAATAAGCTGTTTGGTAGGAAATAAGAAGAATGAATGACAGACAGTGTAGTAAGAGGAGACATTACCTTTTCATTCCTGCAGTTGTTTAGACCCATGTTATTCATGGAGGGCAATTTTCCATCAACACCATGCGGCTGCTGCTGCTGCTGCTCCCTTTGGATCTGTTCTCTCATTTTTCGAGCCTCCTGAATGGCTTTCATTACTGTGTCCTGGTCCCCAAATAGGGCAGGTGAGTTAAGACTGGAAAGGATATCTATAAACAGAGAACACGATTTATTTAGGTAATCATCCAAATCAAAATCTGCTTCTCATTGACTAAGAGCTGACTAACTTCTGCAGGAGGAGGAGGACGAGTGACGATTGATAAGTCTATGCACAGATTTTGCTGTGTTGTAAATACAGTCAGTGAAGCCTTGACAGAGGTGTTTATTCATTTATTTGATAGGTAGCACCAGACCTGTGGACTCAAAGTTTGTGGGTAAATATGTTTAAGATAACACTAGTCTGAAGCTTAAGTGGGCAGCCTTTAAATTTTCAGAGAAAAAAGATGAACAAAAGAGAAAGAAATCTTACTTGGTGACCTGTAGTTTTGTGTTGCTATGATGAACATTCAGTTGCGAACATACATATATCCCATATATCCACATCTATCTACACATATCATGGATATGTCTTCTGGCTGCGAACTTTGATCAATCATGCATTATAAATTAATGTCTTTTATAAAAACTCTGGTGTGATTTGGGGACTTAGTAACACTCCACTGAAAAACAGCAAACAGTCTAAGACCTGGAATTCTTTTTCAAGATAATTTCCTTATTTGCTTCAATTCTTTTCATTCCAGTGCAGTTCAGCTACGTAATACACAGCAAATTTCAACTTCAAAGTACTCTAATTTCTTTCAAAATAAAAAATGATAGGATTTAGGGTAGCTGATTTAATATTGCAGGCTAGATGAGAACAGATATGATCGAAATGTGACATCTTCTGTCAGAATCAAAGCTTTCTTCTCAGCAACTTCATGTTAGAGAGCAACAATTGCTCTTCTTGGGTATGAAGCAGTTACTTAAGTTTCCTTTTGGACCCGAGTTATTCTGACTTTTAATGAGATTTTGACTGCCTATCACCTCAATTTATCCAAAAATGAAGCAGAAGCTTCCAATTTTCTTGTTGATTTTTTGGCAATATTTTCCCAAGCTTCTTCTATGCTTTAGAAACAAGAGGAAAAGTTTTATATTTTTACATTAAAAATACTCATACCCTAACTCTACATTGTCTATCTCACTGGAATGGTCTTTCAGCTCAAACTGATGTGCTGTTTTCTAATGTTAGCTACTGTAATTTTAGCCAGAAATAAACTGACAGGTAGAATATCTATTTAGTTGAAGAAACTTCTACCTATCACCATGTTCCCAAGTGTTTTGAGAATGGAACAAATTGTAATTTTTTATATATTTGATGTATTTAATAAATCTGTTCATTATTCACAAGTGTTTCTATATATTTACAAGTACACTTGAGCTACAGATTGTGAATAAGTGGTTTGTAGTAAGTATTTAGTAACCGTTAAAATTTACTATTTGATCTTTAGGACTGTGATCATCTAAATTTTAGAGTTCTTGTTTCTTTCTTGACTAGTTAAGGTAGTCTTCATACATCATTTTCTGATATTGTTTAGGAAGTTTTATATCTTAAATAAACAGTCTTAAGCATGAATCAGAAATTTCCAACCTGCAACTATATCTGAATTATATATGAAAAAGTCAGATATATGAAGAAATTATAAAAGAATAAGAATTAGCTGGACTGAAGCTTTTTAGTCTTTATTAAAAGAAAAAAATCCAAAATGATCCTGTTAAAAAAAAAAGTATGTATGAATATATGTGAATATAATGTATGAATGTGTGTGTGTGAGAATCTCTCTCTCTCTATATATATAGACATATTCAGAATGCTGAGAATTATGCCTCTTTAAGAATGCAGTTATGGATAAAACTAAAGCTATATCTCAGCTAAACAGCTGAAAACTATATTTGGAGTTACGTTCTTGCCTAATATATGTTTTACTCTAAGTAAAACTCAATGTTTCCTTGCCTTGGTTCAAAAAAATGCTTAAAATATGCTTGATGTGAGCTATGTGCACTGTCCCAGTAGACTGAATTATTCACCTGGGCCATCACCTGTGTATTTCTACCGAATCAGGCTCTGCATGCAAAGCTATTTTTCTGCTTGTCTAATCCACTGGTCAAAATTCAAAGACAACTTAACATGTTGCACCTAATTTTTTAGTTTGGGGAAGAAGACACATAAATCTTTATACACGTTTAGTTGCCTTATATACTTACGCATATGTTTACAGATATATTTCTTATATTGTACATTCATTTACTATATTTCCTATAGATAAATATCACTATTGCATCATTCTGATTACTTCTGTACAACCGTGGAATACAAGAGGTATTTGACAATCTTTTGTGATTTTTGTTTTCATTTTAAACAGAGAGATAGGCCCAGATATGCACTTGTAGATATAGATGCTGCGTGTGTTTTCAGGCTGAGATTTTCCACATAGAAAAAGCACCAGCTTCTCCTCTCCCCAAGAGAGATTTACCTAGAGAGGATCCTCTCCCCAGGGTTCCACTGAGGGGGCTGGGGATGCCACTCTTGCTTGTCACAGTCACTGGACTGCTTTTGCTGGCTGGAAAGAGGTTCTGTGTCGGAGATGTTGGGGATTTGACAGGTTCAGCTGTCTTGGGTCGGGCTGAAAGATTCAGTGGCTGGGCTGCTTCATCCTGCAAGAGTTTAATGTAAATAATTATTAGAAAAAGACAAATGAACACATCATTTTGCAGGCTGCAGTTATTTTACACCTTCAAGACAATATCACATTCTCCTGTAGTAATAACAAAAGAAGCTAATTATCTGCCTCCTTTAAGACTGAACGAAAGGAAACCTCATTAATTTCTCTGTGTTATGCCTCTATTTACATTAACTGTGTGGCTGGATCGTTCTTTTTGCCAAATTAAAATTTGAATTAGCTCACATTACAGCTTAATTTCCTAATGTGTTTTCAGAGATCTAAATTAACCTAGGGCATTTACAAAGAATTATTTAAAATTTCCAGCAGCTCAGTAATGCTTTTGCACTAGTTCTGTTTGAAAAGTTCCTGGCACTATAAAAATAAGTTATGTAGCTTATTTTTAAATGTATTAGAAACTAATCATAAGTACTTCTATGAAAGAAACATTTGGAGACCCTTGACAGTTCTTTGGCCCACATTTAAAGTTGCTACTAACTTATACATTCCATACATCTCATTTTTGGTGCATGTTTTGTTTATGCTGTTTCCCCATAATGGTAGATAAGTGAATTTGAATTCCTTGAGTTACTACATTGATCAATTCATATTGTACATATTTTAAAATATACTTCTGTTTATACTATTTAATGTTGTTTATTTTACAATATTTTATTATTTGAGTATGCCATGTATTTTGAGCAGATGCATTTCTGCTTCATGACTGTTCTATGCTTTTGCATTATTTCTGTATTCTGTAATTATTTCTGCCGCATTCAATCTTTACTGTATCTGTATGTTTATTTTCATAAAGACAAGAAATATTTCATAAGGATATGTAAATCCAGTGTCAGCATACTTACATATTTTGATACATTTTACATGCAAGTAATTAGAGAAGAAACTCTCTCTTTGACACATATTTTGTCTCAGTGCGATAAAAATACTAAATCCGTTTTGAGAAATGACTTAACTTTTGGAAGAAGCCCCATTCAAACAATTAATTTTTTGATGAGGGAGAATATTCACAAAGTAACATCCTTCCCATTCTGCGGGCTTGTCCCTTTTGCACAACTTGTTAGCAATCAGCACGACAGAGAATTTGAAAGACTGTGAAATAGCGATTTTTCTGTTATTAAAGAGCCCAGAAAGACAGAGATGTCTCATTTAAAACACCCAAGGCAGAAATACGCTGGCTAAAGGAGAATACAGTCTATATTTTAAAAACACAGCACTGATCACTTCAAAGCTTAGAAATATGAGACAGAATACAATAATACACTATATTAGCTCACCCTTTCCATTCTCCTTACCATCAAGTGGTGATTTAGCAACATGCATGTAATCGTGCACGATGCATTAAACTGCCGCACGTAACAAACAGGTATTTATACTGCCAACGCATTTCCAGTTTCACTTTTCTCCCTAACGCAGCACGCCACTCTCCCTGACCTTGCAGGGCACAGATGCCCACACGCGGGCGGAGGCCAAGCGCAAGCAGGAGCACCCGGGTGCCCCTGGCCCGCCCTGCAGGGTCAGGCACACGGTGCCCGCTGCTGCGTCGCGGCCGGTCGCTCGCTGCCGCTTCCCTGCACAGACAGCGACCGACTTGAGTGACGTTTGGGAGAGCTCGGGCTCCTTCTGCAACATGGCACTTGCAGGACAGGGGTCTGTGAGCACGTGCACACACAAGCCCGTGCTACCAACTCCAATTTCTACATCCTTTTTTGCCTGGCGGTACTGATAGTACCGCTGTGGGAAGAGAACTCTGACCACTGCCAGAACCTGTTTGCTTGTTCTTCATAGAGAGCGTTCTCATTTCTGCAAAGCCACTGAAAAGCTGGAAAGCATTCTGGTCGCAGACTTGAAAAACCTATCATTATTTTTTTGAAAGATCTGAATCCTGTAAAAGTACCCCAGTAATTCTATAAATAATGAACATAGTATTGTAGAGTTACATACAGATGACTGTTCAAATACACAAAATACACAGAGGGTTATTAAACAATACAAGACCACCAAAATTGCCATGTTCTGCCAGAGTAGTAATATTTGCAAAGATAGCAAACAAATTCTAGTTTATTAGAGTACGATATATATTTTTGTTATCTATTGATATTTGTCTACATTAAACACTCTAAATACTTTCAATGTAACAGTGTGCTTAATAAACTGAGTATAAAAAAAGCTTCTTTTTTATTAACATACATTTCAGTCCCTTCAAGTCACATTATGTAGGGAAACCCCCAAGAATTTGCATGTGGTCAAGTCAGTAATAGGACTCAGCTGGCCACAAAGCTGGAACGGTATTGGCTTTGGTTCAAGGAGATATGTGCTTAAATTTAACCAGGGAAAATTTTACTCATACAGTAAAGGTTTGGTTTGGTGAAGATCCATCTGGCTCACTGCTTATGAAATTACTTTTTCACATTAAAGTAGTCAGTAGTATATTCTCAATACCATCAATCATTGGTGTTAGGTATCGCTGTACTAGGGCAACTCTGCTGAAACAGTTGGCCTTTGCTTTTGGTGGCTTCTGTATTGACCATAACAAGCTCTGCATATGTGGAGCATTTCACTGACTGCTCGCAAGCCTGGCATTGGATTACAAGAGGTAAAATATTAGACTAACACATATCTACAGTTAAGTAAAGTGAATGCTTTGCTAAACAAATGTTAGATCTGGCCATAATGGACTAGTTTTTATTTATTAGTACTCTCAGCCTAGCAAAAAAGTGTCATGGAAATTTATCAGCCTGGGCAGAAATATCTGCTCACCCACACTTTACCACAATGATTGATGATAATGAAAAAACGAATGATATTTTACTCTCATGTCAAAAAATGAAAAAAGAACCCTCAACTCAAGTGAGGAAAACCTTTCCTGGCTGTTGTGAGCCTAAGACCCGTGTGCCTGGAGCATTTTAGCAATTACCAAGAATATATTCTCTCTATACAGAAAGTCACTATATACATTCCTTAGATCTATTTCAATATTTCTACATCTATAGCACTATCATTCAAAATGATCAAGTATCTGCATAGTTTTTTTTTCTCTCCTCAATAGGAACTTAATAGTTTGAATTAAACTGTTTTTCTCCTTCTTTGCTCTCCTGACATTCAGGCCCACCTCAGGAAAGCACAGCAATAAAGCAGGCCAGTTCCCCCAAAGGGTTTCGAGGGGTGCCTGGCGTCGCTCTCGAGCCGCCGGCAGTGGCCGTGCCGTGACCGCCTGCTCCCAAGCAGTGGGTGTGAGCGGGCACGAGCGCTCGGCACGGGCACAGAACCCGCGCGGAGCCGCCTGCTTGTCAGCAGCTCCGCGGCATCAGCAGGAGTCAAATCGAGCTGCTCTGACACAGGGTTTTCCCCGGAGTCCTGACTCGCGTTTTATTTTTATGGGAGGCTTTTTCCAAAATTGTGGAGAAAGTACAGCTTAGATTTTGTAAAATAATTAGAAGATCTACAATCTCTCTTGCCCTAACAATGTAAACTAGCACCATATTTTAAGATATTCAAATGTTCAATTTGAAACAAGCCACGAAATGGACGCTGCTATTTATGCTAGATTACAAACTGAAAACTTGAGAATATCACATTTTAGGGACGAATCTGCACTGATGCATATGGTAGGAAAAGGGATGCCTGATATTTTTGGAAGCAAGAAGCGAATATTTTCTCTTCCTTTCTCTGCACTGATAATACAGCACTAAAAATGAACATTTCATTTGAATACTGAACAGCTTCCATGTGGTCGAATTTCCAACTGCTAAAACAATTACACAGACCCTTTAGTTTCACTGCCCGTTACAAACACCCGCTTTTTTCTTCCTCGAAAAGTACCTTAACTTGAGTTATGGGGCTGGTCCCTCTCTTCTCATTCTTCATGCCAGTGGGTGAGAGTGCCCCTGTCGTATTTGGTGGCTGCGGAGTAGACGGCATCTTGGCTCCAGGAGAAACTTGCATGCTAGCCAGCTGAGCTGCGTACAGTTGCTGGAAGACAAGAAAATATACAGTATATTCCCGCAACATTTCTAAAAGAGAAGCAGTA
Source organism: Rhynchotus rufescens (assembly GCA_032273925.1). NCBI lineage: Eukaryota > Metazoa > Chordata > Aves > Tinamiformes > Tinamidae > Rhynchotus > Rhynchotus rufescens. The sequence continues at coordinate 9,772 of JAVCKT010037627.1, read as the reverse complement.
AAAGTATGTAATTTTTAGGCTCCTTTGTTTCTTCTCTTGAAGGAACTATAGATTTTTCTCTAGATTTTTCCCCAGCATCTTCTTCCTTTCCTATTACTTGCAAAGAGAAAAAAAAATATAAGCTAAGGTACAAAAGGTAAAAGAAGCAACAAGGTGTATTTCCATTTCACTGCACAGAAATTTTAATCTTTAACTTTTGTGAACATTAATAAGGTACATCTAACAAATGGTATTTGGTAAATAGTGATCAAAATACAAATATACCTATATGCCTCCAACTTTTCAAAAAGTTTACCTGAAACATAAGACATGCATGTTAAAATATTGCTACCAATCTGAAGTATTTACTGAAAAAAAAAAAAAAAAAAGGAGTAAGTTTAATTTCCTTCCAGTGACCAAACGTAAACCCTCACCTTGAATTAGCATCACCAATAATTCTTCTGCCATAAACAGGGAAGATCCTAATCCCTCTTCTGCACATAAATCTATACAAACTTTGCCTTATTAGTGAGAAAAAAGCCAGGTGGTTTGTATGTAATTTCAAACATTACTATCATTCAGATGGACAAATAAAAAAAATTACAGTAATCAAAAGCAGACCTTTCAGCACATGTAATTAAATGAAAGCTTAATAAAGAATAATTTGCAAGAGCCAGATGTGCTTATGTCATAATTGTTGCTTTCTTTGGAACAATTTTTCTAATATAACAAGCCTCCGCAGAAGGCAAGTTACACAATGCGGGGCGCTCGGTGACTCAGTGGCGAGACGAGTGCGCCGGGTGGGCAGCGCCAGCGCGGGGGGCTTGGCGAAACGCGCTCGCCCGCTCGCCACCACCTTCTCAGCGCCGAGTGCGGGCAGCGCTTTGGAAATTAGCAGTATTTAAATATTTCAGCTAAGCTAATGCATTTTTTCCTCTGCTAGAAAACTGATTTCGCAGCTCCCTGTCACATCCTGAAAAACTGAAATGAAGCACTGCGTACAGTCCTACACGGTTTGATCTGCTGAAGGGATCTTATCAGCTCCCTTTGGCAGCAGCCTATAAACTAATGTCATCTTCGTGGGCCAGCCTCCATTTGCTCAATAGGATGCACTCCTTACATGACAGGAAAAAAGCAAATTTTGCGAAGTTCTGAAAGTCTGCATGTTCTCAGCTCTGAATAAATCAGATACTGTATTACAGAACAGATAACACAACAAATTACATTATAACTTAAGGGTAAGGAAAAGAGATTACAATGGTTTTTCAGGTTTCTGTGCTTTAACTATCAAAATATTCTTCTATTTTTGAAATTAAGAACCTATTGTGAATTTTATAAACGACCTGGAAGAAGAGATGACTGAGTAATCAATGAGCTGCTACCCCTGGGAGCAGGGCTGCCACAGGACCCTGAGCAAATGCGAGCCCTGCACCCGGGAAGAAAGAGGCCCCTGCATCGACCCAGGCTGGGGCCCCATGGGCTCACAAGGACCAAGAAGCTCGCTGGACGGCAGCCTGAAGGAGATGACTTATTCGGGATGACCTTTTTTTACCTTTTTTTTCTACAGCAAAGTGGCATTTCTTAAAAAGGAAAAGAAAATAAGAGGCCAATGATGGCAAGTCATTGGTCATTGGACACTTGGATGTCAGTTGGACTGGCATCCACAATACTTCAAGTGTCAGAGAAAGAATCACAAGGAGAGCCAGTAGAGTGACTATTTGGACAATTGTTTTGATTTGAGCACCTAAAGATTAAACGCAGAACAGAGTTACATGCCACTTCCCTGCCAATATGCGAGAGATTTATTGGTTGTATCACAAGTAGTATGAGGAAATGTTTCTCAATGGAGAAAGAGTGTAAAGGATATTTTGGTGTTAATATACACGTATATTTCATTGAACACCAGGTCACATAGAGGTGACAAGACAGGCTTTAGCCTGGCATTTTTATAAATTTATTTTAAATAATGAAAGCAAATTAAAAAATTATGTATCAATAATTGTCTTTCTGGTTTGCTTAGCCTTTAAAACAAAGCTGTTCCATAAGTGGGTGCAAACCTCGCAAGAATTCACACCAGTGCTAGCAAAATTGTCATGTGGACTGGAAGGTTGTGTAACTTCATTTAAATATCTGTCTGTATGATGAGTTGGCCAATCTGGAAAAATATGTGCATATTACTGCTGCAAGGGTAAAACCGATATTCTTGCAAATTCTCCTGTAAGGGCTCTAAACTGCGATCCACGAGCTCACACTCAGATGGTCAAGTTGTGAAGATGCTATCTGCAAGATCCAAGAGAAAAGAACAGGGAACGCCCACTGATTGTTGGCTTTGAACGCTCAAGAGCCAAAGTTCAAATGGAAATTTTCCAAATGAAATTCTTACTCATCAACTACTGAATAGTGGTTAAAAAAAATTAACCTACCTTAAACACTGAAAGATACCTTCTTTTCAATATCTCTAACACACAAAGAGAAGAGTATTACACAACCCTTATGATGACCACTGACTCAGAAAGCTCTTGATTACAAATTGGATATTCAAAACCATCAAGCATTCAAGACTGATGTAAAATGCCTTAAAAATATGTCTTTTTTTTAATTATTCACTAAGTTTGATTCTTATAATCCAATCACAGGCTGGATGGTACTGATCTCCATTTATTGCTCTATAACTAACAATACAAAAATCACAGGTCACAAAGTATGTGAGCGAGGATCCAGTTTAATCATTTCAATATAAGGTATCTTCTAGTATCAGGATCAGATGCTAAATATTGGGATTTTCAAGTGCAGCAAGCCTCACTTAAGGCAAAGGCAAGTGAAGTCTTGTCTTTCACACGCACTGGAAAACTCACACGTAGGCATCTACGAATTTATAAACTTACGGTACAACTTTGTCTCTAAAGCACTATTTCCACCCTAATCAGCTCAAAAATCTTGAGAAATTTATGGAAGCTGGAGGTCACTAGGGGTCTACATACCGTTCATCTATCTAAATAAAATATAATACAGATGAGTGGGAAATCACTGTATGCAGCATTTGTAGGGTACAGCAGATGTACTGATTTTTACTTGGAAATGGCAGAATTCATACTGAAGTCTTGCGATAGCCTAGAGCTACCATCCAAGAAAAATTGAATAAGTAATAAAAATAATAATTCAGTGGGGGTTATTCCCTGCTTCAGAAATTGCCTGTGGCATTTGATGAATTATTTCCAGTTCACTCTTCTGAGAAAAAATATCAGCTACGATCTAAAATTTCTCAAACAAATTCATGAACTACCAACGGCACCCCAATTTACCCAAATGTTCAAATCTACTCTAATTTCATCCAAGTTTCACAACACCTTTGTGAAATACTTTCCCAAGACACGAGGATAACGGCGTCAGCTGCCAGTGTGCATCTGGATCTTGGCAGAAGAGAAGATGAAGGCCTTTGCCCGCGCGCTTCCCTCTCTGAGGCTTCAAGATTTTTTTTCCAATAGGCTTCTCTCAATCATGTTTTTTCAGCTAGTTTTCAATAACTCAAACTTTCCTTAGCTGAGGTCCCTCTCCCACACGCCTCCTCCCTGCACTTGAGGCTGTGACAGGCCATACGCATGCGCTGCCCAGTGACACTGAGCAAATGAAGCGAGCCCAGGGCAATCAAGCCCTTTCCACGCGCCAGATGTTTCCGTTCCTGCAGCGGGAATACTGATACTCACCTCCCAGGCTGCAGCATCTGTGTCCCAAGGAATGAATAAAGGTGAAAAACCTCCAAGAATCAAATGTTACAGAAGTAACACAGTGTGAATAAAATAGAAAAGGCCTTGAATCAACATAGCAAAGGCGGCTCTGTGTTAACTATAATCCGATAGCTTTCTGATAGACAGTTTTATCCAGCACAAAACGATGATAAACAGAATTGCCTTATCAATGAGAGGTTTTACAGAAAAAGTTTGTTTCAATGAGGTTTTTTAGTAAGGAGAAAATGATCAGACGTTGCATGAGAGAGGCAGTTTCTTCAGCAATATGAGCCTAGGGGGAAAGGGACAGAGCACTTGCATTTGTACACAGGGATGTGGAAAATCACCAGACATTTCAACTGACTCCTTTGTGGAGAGAGAACTTGCTCACAGCAGCAGTAGCACAATTCACATATTATTTGTGGAAACATTTTGGGAAACTACAGCACAGTAATATGAGACATAAGCAAGAAGATAAGAATGAGAGCAGTTGTCATTCTCAGTGAAGAAGACGACCAAAGCACAGGCAATGAGGGCTGGTCCTCATCTACCTAACTGGATGAACTGCAAAGGATGCACTTGAAAGATGCCCCAAAGACAAACGTAGTAGAAGGTACCTGATGCAAGGAGAAAGATCAGAGGTCTGTTCTGGCACTATTTACTTCTTGTCTTTCTAAAAGATTTATGATCAAAATGGAAACACAGACCCTTTTTTATGTAAGTGCACATTATTTCTCCAAAGATACTAGAAAAACTTTTTGCTTAAAAATAAAGGCAAAATGCTATGGACTCTACTTAATTCTAAAGACTTCTGTTACTAAAAATGCAAGTTCTGTGTTAAATCTGCAACCAATACATTTGCTACAGTAAATCACAACGAACAACAAAACTACTCAGAATCAAGTGAGACTCCTTATTTGTCAGCATTTTAAATGAATTGTGCAAAGCTGTAATATCTTATTTATAGAGATGAAATTTCAGCTATTTAGACAATGAGTAATCCAGATTCTGAAGAAGAAAAACTCTAAGGAGTGACTGCAAGTGCTGTTGAAATCATGCACTGCAAGAGGTAATTTTTGTGCAGTGCTGAGAAGCAGCAGTTCTAGAACTTTCCTACTCAGTATACAACTAGCAGTAATATTTGAACATACTGGACACTTCAAGTAAGTGTCTAAAATAAAAAAGTGTCTAATCACAAATGATTTTACAAGCTCACTGAAGCTCACAACATCTCCTACTATTTCCAGTACAAAGCTCAGGAATGCTTTGACCACACACAGACACACACGCACACAAAGAAAACACCTTCAGTGGGACTGCTTAAGTTTTACTAATGCTACAAAGGGGCTTAAAATGTGATTGATGCCAAACAAACTACAAGAAATGTAGTTTCTGTAAGAAAAAGTTTTTCTTCTGTTTGAAGACTCGATTAGTCTCAGACTCACCTTCTGGTACCTGTGGAAATAAGGACTCAGTGTTGACCAGATCCCCCTGTTGCTGGTATTGCCTTCATGAGGCTAAAGAGGGTAGTATTTTCAAAAAGTAACCTGAAAGTCTAAGCATCCCAATTAAAAAGTCACAGCTCAGTCTAAGTGTGAAAACTGTCTTTAAAGTAAGGTTAACTGTACTTACTTTTCCCCTTGCATATCTTTGTATATTAACAACAAGATTTTGCATCTGGAATGTCTTTTACACCACGTATATTCAGCGTCTAACACCACAGTCTCTGAAATTCATCCGAGACCTCTTTCACAGCACCCAAGGTACAAAATGGGGATATTGGATTATTTATGAAAAGTAGCACCTGGCTGCCTTCCTTTGTTTTAAGATGCCTTTGAACATACATCCTTCGAGTCAAAGGCAGGTAAACAGAGAAGGGCACGTGGGAGCACAGGACAGTCCACGCAAGGCAGCAGCAGCGCGAGCGCCTGACGCAGCCGGGGCAGCCCCGCAGCAGCACCCCACGGCCGCGGCGGCTGCCAAGGAAGCAGATGCTGCGCGAGCAGAACACCTTCCCCGGCTCGGCATCTGCGTCCTGCGAGGGCTCTGCACACAAAAGGAGGGGGAGGAGGGCGAGCAGAAAGGCACACGTACATTCACCGAAATAAATGCACACATGGACACACACACACACTCCTTACTTGAACAAAATATCTGAGACTTGGATAAATCAAGCTTTGGCTGTTGAAAACAAGATTTCATGAAATACATAGATAAAACATTTTAATGCAAGTGTAGCTTGTTTAGTAGATTTTTAGAAGCTACTTGCTAGAACAAGTAGCATTTTATAAATTTGACAAAATACTCTAAACATTTCTCAGTTCATTCTCAAAAAAGTGAAGGAATCAAAATTTAGGCGAGTTTTATAGATGCACAGGTACTGCAGCCCAAAGCCTCATCTCATTTTAACGTGTGCCACCAAACAGGTAAGAGTATGCAATATCAACTTAAATCCTATGCTTATGATAAATACCTCAGGAGGAGTACTTGGTTGTATTTGGCTATATGAAAAGGTGTTGCTAAAGCATAGCTAGAGGAAACAGGAGCAACAATTAGCAAGTGTTTAATTTAGAAATTTGAAAAATCACAGGTAAGAGCACACTACCAAGATTTTTTTCTACAGACCACAAAAGTCACATTATATGTACATGGTTTACTTTTAAAATAATCATTCCTTGCTTTCACTTGTTTGCACAAACCTAATCTATTGGCAGTGGACAGTGACATAATATTCTGAATTTAAGGCCTATATTTTGCCTACCTCAGAGTCTAAAGAGCTTACATATATAGTTAGTGAGTATAAATATCTCCTACTTTAAGTAACAGGCACAAATACCTTTGTAAAAGGCCTTAAGGTGCACCACAAAAAGGCAGCCGCTGAACTACTGTAAATAAGGTCATAATAACAAAGACTGCTGCAGGGATTATTTGCATGTTTGCTGCCTAATGTGCTCTCAGATCTATTACAGCCCAGTATGTGCAAACAAACTAACTGAGTTTGTGAAAATACAAATAACACATTTTGGATTCGCAGATGGAGTTAGAAGATTTCAGATTTCCATATATGTTTAGGTGTGCATGTGCTAAAGAAAACACAGCTTAGAAATTTAGGCTATAAAAATTCTGTCTCAGGCTAAGAGAACATTTTTGCCAGTTATTCATAGAACTTTGTGGGGTTTAAACTATTAACAGCAGTAATTTCAGTGTCCATCAATGCTGCTCTGCATATTGTCAGGGGAAATTTTGGTGTGTCCTTAAATTCTGCTCAACACCAGTGATCTTACTGCTCACGCTATGGAGATAACAGATACCTGAATTTTCCCTCTGAATCTCTGCAGGTCCTGGCTTATTTAACTGACCGCAGTTTCAACATACTGGTTCAGAAAGAGAAAAATCACTCTCACAGCTTACGCTGCGTGCTGTGGATAATGCCAACCTCTACTTAAAATAAAAGGAAGGATCTCTCTACGTGTTTTAGAATCAGGAGCTTGCATTGTGGTAGTACTGTAGTGCTGAGGTCCCCCTATGCAAAGTAACAGCTTTATTTTGTTAAAAACGGCCTAACTTTAAGTGGACCATGGAATATTTATGGCCCTCAGTAGTCCTTTGAAAGAGTTATCTAATGTTTTTATGCCGATCAAGGGTCAGAGGTTCAAATCAGCACTTCTTTCTGTCACTCCTTATATGTTTTACCATAATTTACAGCTCAGCAAGAGGACTCATAAAACAAAAGTGTCTATTTTACTTCAGCAACTAATTCTAGCTAATCAAAGCTTTCCAGCAAAACAACCCAGCATGAAACTCTGCATGGAAAATATGCAGAGAACAAAGCATTTTGTCAAATAACACATCTCGTGATGTAAACACATATGTCTCTTATAGGAAATTTTATCGCTTCCACATTATCGGCACACAAAAGGAGCATTCTTGTCGCAGACCTGGTGCGACTGTGGAGCCATCGTCATTGGAAACAAGAGCCTGATTAGGTTCCCACACAGATATGAATAGATTTTCTTTTTTTAGTTTGACGCTGCCTTTCTTATTTCTTAAACAGACTAGTAATTGTGGCTGTAAAAACAGTGAATTGTGTTTGGACGACATTTGTTTCTTCCTATCTTTTTAGCTACCCAATGACACCAATTATCCCATATGGTTGTCCTCCTCTGGAAAGTCTGAGTTAATCCACAGCTGTGAAGATGAAGACGGACCCAGCAGGCTCCAAGTCTGGTGGGTCTCTTGTCTGCTAATAAAGTCCACAGTCTGCTGGACAGATGTTAAGGGGATCTGCTAAATAAGTCAGTGACAAAGATCCAGACTTCTACTGGGGAAAGCAATTAGCAGTACCGTATCAAGTCTACATGGATTTTGATTTCTTGCCTCAGCTTTTGAAGAAGAAAATTATCACTGGCTGCTGAAAAGGCTATAACAGGGCCTAATCAAAACATGCATGGGCTAGATGATCCCAGTGACAGGCAGTCCACAGAACTGACAGACCTTTCTGACCTTGACTTACCCTGGCACACTGTGGGGCCCGAATGTCGCAGTATTCTTAAAAGTTTGGCTTATATGTCATATTATGTGCTTGTATTGAAAGAGACTGAATTAGTATTACCTAGCATATCTATTTAAATTTTAATGTAATGGGAAATGTAAAATGAGAATGAAATTACCATTTGGTTAATTTGACTTGAAATGTTATCAAAATTGCTTATTTTTAAATAAAGGATTTACAGAGAATACATTTTGGTGCCAAGTTAATACTAGCCAAAATAAAAAAAAAAGTGGCCCGATAAGACAAGTGCTCTATACATCCCTGCTTCATGATGCACACCCAGAGACCAATTCCCTTCTTCCTGTGCCCCCATGTTTATCATCACGTCCTGAGAGCACCGACATCCAGTCCTGGAGCCTTCTCTCAGTCAGAGCCAAGCAAATATGGAGCTATGTTACAGACCTAATAGAGACCTGAACCTGCCTCCAGCACACATGCCTTAAGGTGCTCTTAAGATCATTTCTGTTTTGCTTGGCAATTATGTTTCTCATTCTTTTGACCTCATTCTGCTTTGACAAAGTGAAGTCAAAATGGTCATCCAAATAGCTGAACAGCAGCAGGATGCTCAAAACGTTTTGGTGCCTAAAGCAAGAGCTCAACTTCAGGTCCTCTCCCAAGACTGAGTCCCCTAAAAACAAGCTGCTTTAGTTTCTTTATGACAATTAAATACAATCTCAGCTTACGGTAAAGCTGTGGGCAAGTCAGGGAAGAAGGCTTACAGCTCAAATAAATTATCAGTCATTGCAAGCAGCTAAGACAATGTATGTAATTTGACATCTGGCAATTGCCTCCAAAATACTGTGCATATTTCCCCCTAGGAAGTAAAGCAGTTGGTTTATTCTACAGCACCTTGACAAGTTTCCAAGACACAATGTCACCCCACCACCCTATGAGGCTGCTAGGAACATTTAATGGGATAGCATCAAAACTGCAAAACAAAAGTTTACTCCTTGCAAAAACCTCCATGAATTCAAATATGTACCCTAAAATATTTATACAACTACAGTTTAGAGAATACATTAAGTATCTCACATTCACACAGAAGAAATATATAATGTTGGGTTTATTGAAATAAAATAACTTCTCAGCGCCTAAGTTTTTGAATCTGTGATAGTTAAATTAGACTTGCTATTTCTTCCAGTGAGAATGGAAAATCTAACCCTGTAAAACACTGTGAAGTTCAGGTACAACTGCTAAGGTCCCCAGAAAAAAAACTACACTTCTGAACAAAGGGCAGACCCAGGGAGGAAATGAAGTTCCAGCTACTAAAATATATATATATATATTATATATATACATAATATATATATACATATTATATATATAAATATATAAATTATATATATTATATATAAATAATATATATATATATAAAATTTTTAAAAAAATTAAAAAAATCTTAAAGTCTTCTGTAATGAATATGGAGTTCCTGGATCCCTAAGAGCAACTCCCCTGTGAACCACTGACTAAAGGAAGAGACAAAAATCCTCCTCGACTTGGCTGTTGTCTCTCATCG
>JAVCKT010037626.1:0-13737 GCA_032273925.1 Rhynchotus rufescens | reverse complement strand
CGTAACGAGGAAGGAATCCAGATAATCAAACTGTGGGCATCAGGAGCTCCACTGATATTTCCCCTTCTTTCAGTAGAAGCTGTACAGAAAGTTCTCAAAGTACTTTCCTGGCTCCTTAGGGGAGGAGGGGGAACTTTCTCATCTTTCTGCCCATTTTGCTCAAGAGTAATTAATATCGGAGTGATGGTGCTCTTTTACCGACCTGGAAGTTGGAAGATTTATGACTTCGGAATATCTGGAGAGGTGAATCAGTGAACTCTGAGAATGATGTTCACTTGGAAGCAGAGTGTACAATCCTCTAAGTCATACGAACACCTCCAGATATGTTATATAAGGGCTGCAAGCAGGACACTGTATCTAACCACTGTTTTGCTTCCACAGGGAGATGGCGAAAGGGTCATGATAATAACTGGACCCAATATGGGAGGTAAGAGCTCCTACATAAAGCAAGTTGCGTTGATCACAGTCATGGCCCAGATCGGCTCCTTCGTTCCCGCAGAGGAGGCAGCGATTGGGGTCGTGGATGGTATTTTTACCAGGTAATCTTTTATAACACACTGCATGTTTAGAACACTTTGTGGCTGGAGGGATGTGCATACATATATATACACACACACATATATATATATGTGTGCATGTGTACGCATATGTGTATGTTTATATGTATTTCTGTGGCAAAGTATAATTTTGTTTTTCATTTAGAACTTCAGAGTTTATATTTGCAGTTTTCTTTTTTATTTTTAAGCACATGGAATGGTTGTTTTGTTTGGTTTGGAGTCCTCATTTTCTGGTGAGCTGTGTGACTGATGTACCTTTTTATGGAGTCATGAAATTAGACCTGAATCTTCAAAGGAAGTTTGTGTCTGTCCTGATAAAGGTCAGGATGTCCAACAACTTCTGCTCAAATTGACACCTCAGCCAAATATTCTACTAGGTAATAGCCAAATGCTTCTTCCCTAAAATGAATACCTCCCTTCTAAAAATCGTGCAACTTTTTTTTTGCCGTGTATCATATTTATACATAGCTACAATGTTCAAAATTAAGAATTTAGGCCTGCATATGTTGTTTTCCTATTCTTTTTCTGGTGCTATCATGCTTTAGTTGATGATTTCTAAAGAATGTATAATTGCAGTTCAGTTCATTCAGCATCTCAGTTTTATTTTTAAAATAGCACTGAATAAATTGTAGAAACTATTAATAAAGTTAAAAAAAATGGTGGGCTTTATAGCTTGAATAGTTACTGAGAAATATTCAGCTGTTTCTTGCCCTTCATCTTTTACTCTTTATTTATCATCAAAAGGTCTGTTTTGCTGATGCAGTGTGAGCTGGGTAATTGATGGTTTTGAAATCACGCAGTGATGGCATATCCATTGCAGAATTATCTTTTCTGAAATTCTATTTTCATGTGGCAGAGTGCATTTGAGAGTTAAATTTTCTCAGAAAATCTGAAGTATCACTCATGTGGAGTTGCTTAATCATACAAAGATGTTGTGTTCTTAGGCCTCGTTGTGTCATGACAAAAATAAACAAAGTAGGACTTTGATGCACTTCACTGCTAAGCAATTGAACAAATTGGAAAACAATTTGTATTATCTTTCCAAAATTAATTGGAACTGAAAATACAAAATAGTTACCTCTTTTCCCTACCCTATATGGAAAGCAACAATTGACTAACGAATGAGCATGTGTTGAGAAGATATAAGATGCAATTTATTTATGGCAAATAAAGTTCTAAGGTTACTAACAATTTGAAGATTATTTTTGTCTTCTGCCGTGTTTCCTTGGAGAACAGAGACCACATTTTTTGTATTCACACTGACTTATTTTCTAGCCATAAGACAGAAGTCTGTTTCTCTTAGGCCAACACCCCTTTCCTCTACTTCTCTTCGACTTTGTCATTGCGACAGGATATTTCTGCAGGAAGATTGAGAAATGGGACTTGGTCACTGGGACTGATTTGTTATGTACCTCCTAGCAAGGCAACGTACTATTCTTTGTCCTTGGTAGTCTGAAAACTTTGATTTTTTTTATATATGTATATATAAAAATTAATCTGTCCCTCTCATTTCACATAGCCTTTTACTATATGGGATACACTTTAGCACCTGTCCTGATAATAGTTTTACTTCTGGCCATGCTGTCTTGTGTATTTAGGTCTCGAGCCAAGCAGGATCAGGGTGTGTGTCACTTACTAGGGATGAGGTTTCAGACATGGTAATTTGGTGCCCAGTCACATTCTAACCCAGGGCATTATTTTTTCCCTGTCTAAATTAGCTTTGGAAGCTCAGCTGGATATGACATTTTTCAGTTAAACCAAGACGTGTCAAAATTTGAAAGATGAGCACCAGATGCCTGCATTAAAGAGTTATTTAAGCTCTTGTCTTTGCCCTAATAATTATGAGTGAACCAATTGCCTCAAAATTAGTCAAGAACAAAGTTTTAAATGCATTACTGCAATAATTCCTAGTGAGAGATAATCACACTTTAAATAAAAGGTTAGCAGAAGGGTAACAAGAACCAAAAGGAAAAAAAAAAAAAGCAAGCTGAGCTTGTGTGTTGCAAACCTACAGAAATCAGAGCGGTCACCTCAACCCGTAATCCATGATGAATAGAACTTCTTGTCTGCACATAGGTTTAAATCTCAATTTTCTCATTAATGTAATTCCAGGGAATCGATTGTGTTGCTGGGGAAGGCACTGGCCATTTGCTATGGGGTTTTAAGATACTAGATCTTAAAATCCCCTCGGAGAAGAGCAATGCTCACTTTGGCTGCCAGCAGATTTGTCCTGTATTGTTTCTTTAAGTCTCTGCCTGGCCTAAGCATCCCGACCTTTCCTGGGAACGCTCTTCCAGTTGGGAATAAGCTGGAAGAGATCAAAGATTTCAGTTAACCTCTTCTCACAGCTCAGCCTCCCTCCTCTCCAGCTTTTTTCCTTCTCCTTGTCTGCTGCTGCCATGCAGACCTCCTTTCTGCACAGCCATCCCCGGCCACAGCTGGCTTGCTGGCATGTGGGATTCTGTTGGTAACTTGGGTGTATTTTTAATCTTTTAAAAACACTGCATGGAAAGAAGTGCGTTTCCAGGTTATTTTCATCGCTCCCATGCTGGGTTGTTTTTTAGCTCCTGCCTTTATAAGCCGTGCTCCGAGCTGTGCTTTATGGGGTGGAGCACAAAGAGTTTTGTGCATGAGGAGAGCCAACAGGCTTCTTTAGAGAGGAAAAAAAAAAAAGGAAAAGAAAAAGGAAAAAAAAAAGACTTTATTACTGCGTTTTCAAAGTGTGCATTTATATAGGTTTAAGAGATTAGCATTTGTCTAGGATTTCTATCTTCTGGTCTAAGTGGTGTTTCCATGGAAATTGAAAGGCTGCTACTATGGTTATTCTGTGGGATATATTTAGTATTTATGTCTTATAGCATCTCTAAATTGATTTTAAATACTGCATAGATTAAACACTTGAAAGCTGTGAAAGGGTTGTACGTTATAGGAAATGCCTTGCTTAGAGGTACAGGGAGAACAGGAATGGTTCGTCTTCATTATTAGCTGTGTAGATGCAATAGGGATAGGGCTTGTCCAGGCATTTCAGAATAGCTTTGATGGCTTCATCCTGAAGAGAGAAATTCTTTCATTGGGTCAAAATCCCTAAGCCCAGATGTTGTCCCAGTGTGAGTCTGCAAAGTGGGAACATTTGGAAGACAAGAGACATTTCCTGCAGGCCCCTGCCTGGTGGGGTTTGAGTGCTCCCGTGAACTCTGCCCAGATCCCACCCCTTCCTCTGCCCAAATAAACCTGGCGCTTTCCCGTGCTGTGGTTTGGCTCTCACCCTTGGAAGTGTCTGCAAGGAGTTGTGAAATGGAGTATAAAAAGTTTGCTTCATTTTTATGTGGCTACAGTTTCACAACTTTGGAGACAGAAAGGATACTACACTGCTCTCTATACTTGGGAGATTTTATTTAAAACTGTTTCCAGAAGAGATTTCTATGTTGCATTAATCAAGTGTCTAAATTCCACACTTGAAATTGCATATATGCATATTCACTTTGTTTTTCCACGAGTCAATGGATATATAAACAGGTATTGTGCATCTAAGCTACTACATTTAAAATCTTAACTATCTCCTAAATTGTGGGGCAGAGCTTATTTAATAACGGCTTCCAAAATGTTTTGAGGAAGTTTTACTGATGGGTATTTTCTTTTTCTTTTTATCAATATAGGATAGAGCTTTCATACAACCTGTAATTAAAAGTTTTAACTAAGTCAATTCTATCATAGTTAGGAGTTTTAGAAAGATCTTGGAAAGGTGGTGCCCAAACTATATTGACTTCCAATGAGATTTGAGTGTTTAATTCTCTGCTGCATTTAAAAATTCCCATCCAGGGTCCATCTCCTCTAAACAAGGTGCATCAGCCCTTGAAAAGGCCCCCAGGAACAGGCATTACCAGTTTCTGTAGGGCTGTCAGGTACCAGTCTCTCCCAGAGCGGCACCTTGCTCCAGCTTGGCTGTATGATCCCAGTTGGTCCTGGTTTCTCCTTGCCCAGACTGGTGCTCCACCTTGCATGCGCCCTGGCAGTGCTGACCAGATAGCCCTTGCCTCTCATAAGAAAAAAAGTAGGTGCCAAAAAGTTCCTGCTGTATTTGTAGTGCTTTGGATATGGTGACCACCTAGCTGTGTTTTCAGCCGCTTGCCCAAGTCAGCCAGGGAGCTGACATAGACGTTCCAGTCCCAAGAAGAAATGGCATCATTTACATTAATACCTGGATTAACACGGTGATGCTGGGGAGATTAAGCCTCTCTGTCAGGAGGAGGCTGCGGTTAGAGCGGCTGTGGTGAAATGCCTTTAAGTGGATCACTCGGTGTGACGTTCTGCTCTGCTGGGTGGTGGCCGTCCCTGCCCTGCTGCCTTCCCGGCTTGTTCCGCTCCCGCTCGGGTGCATCTTCCATGGGTCCGGAACAGGCTGAGGTGAGGGCAGTCCTGCTCATGCTCGCAGGACATTGTATGCACACGGGTGCTCGAGCCTGAGGTTACATCTGAAAGAGCAGCATCTGAGGCCCTGCTTGACTGATGTGACTGGCAGTCCTCACTTCCATCATCCTGGGAGCAGGAAGACACATATCTCTCACCTGTCATGGGATCTACACTCCCAGTAATCCAACAGGCAAGAATGTGCAGTGGCATTTTTAATTTGAGATGCTGCAGCCATCACTGCTGCTCATATGTCTTATATGTCTGCCTCGAGAGAGACATCCTACAACAGGATTTATTGGCCAGTAACCGAGGGAAGGTTAGGCTGTTCCTCTCTGTCTGTGGGCTTGTGGCTTGTGAAGAAGGCTGGAAGCATGTGGCCCGTGGCCTTGTCACATAACCCATCTGTGCAGCCCTGCAGAGACTGCAGATGTTCTCTGTTCCTCCAAATCTCTGTTCCAAATCTGTGTGCATGTGAGTCCTTTCCTGCTAGTGTAAAATCCTTGGTCTCCTTCTTGCCCTGGGAGGATCTCATGTATTGCCAGTGGCTCTGTCAGCAGCTGAAGAGGGCAGGTATGGCATGTAGGGGCTGCGGGAGTGAAGGTGGTAACATCTTTCTGTAAAGTCCTTTGGCAAAGGACAGCAGAGCGTGGCTGCTCTTCCGAAGGAAAAAACAAACCGGGGACAGCTACTGGCATATCGCCCTCCTGGGTAAGGGAATGACAAGTTTATTCCACCTACAAGTGGATTAGAAAAATAAAACTGTGTCTAGGTGTAGCAAATTTTACATTTAACAAAAGCAAATGACCCTCAGGGACAACTGAAATTGTCTTAAGGTCACTCATCCTTGCCTGGTTTTGGCATGGTCTAGTGATATGATAATCTGAGAAGAAATAACATCAAAGCTTAAAAGGAGATTTAGGGATGGAGCATTTCTTCAAAGTCAATTTAAAGGAACAAAACAGAAACAGCCTTTTAAGACACATTTCTTTGAAGAATCAACAGCAAACATGCCACAATTCTTGGTTCTGTATATTTTATTCAAAGTACCTGTTTTTCTGGTCTCAAAATGATGGAGTTAGCTTTGAAAAAAATCAGGTCTTATGGTAATTATATTTTTGGCGTTAACTCCATAAATACCCACTTAATTTGACAACCTGACAAACTTATACTGCTGTTTTGTCAAGAGTATGTAGACCTGAAGGGAACTAATAGACAAACCTCCCTTTCTGTTCTCTCTCGAGACAAACATATACTTACATTAACAGCATAAAATATGCATATTGATAGTATCAGTACAAATTTTGGAACTGATGAAAAATCACAGTGGAAAGTGAATATTGTGGTAGCAGCTGAAAACATTTATGTAATCAGTTTTGTATATTTGTAAGGTTTTTTTTGCTTCGTTGGAATGTCACTCATTAAAATTTGAAAGGTATTTAAAATTGCATGATTGCATGATTTACATTAACAGATAAAAATGGTGCAAGGCTTGTTAGAAATACATTTTGCCAGAAGTCTTGAGAAAATTGATAAACACAGAATGGAATGGTCTCTGAAGCAGAAGAAAAGGATGTTCTTATCAGAATAGAAATGGAATGGAAGAAGCTTTCCAGGTGCTTTTCTCTTTTTACCTCCAAATAAATTGAAATCCAGGGTAAAACTTTTAAGATTTAAAACAGAATAGTGGTTGTAAATATTAATGAAAATGAGTGTTGCATTGGTCTAGCTGCTGATGGCAAGAACTTCCAGCCTTTTGAAAGTGGGCAAGTAATGTTTTATCAGCTGAGTAATATGTTGAGTTCTGCCTTCCAAGCCACAACATTTTTCTTCTCCACTGGTGAATCAGATGAAGAAATAGAGCGTAAATGCAGATATTCAGGGACATTTCCTTTAGAAGAGTTTAAGAGAAGTGATGCAGGTGGATGAAGCTCTAGCCTGGTCCTTATTTCATTCCACTTTTATCAGCTGAGCAGTGGAAAGGAGAACAGGAGCCAGGACATGGGAAAAATCACTGGTACTTATTAAAAAGAAATAAATTGCAAGCTTCATTATTTGGAGCTTCACTGCTGAAATGCTGGTATTTGCACATATTTGATAAAGAAAGGGCATTTTCCAGCCAAAACTAATTTGTGGACTTAACCTGTCTTTCTGAGAGCAGAGACAAGCTTGACTTGTTTTTACAATCAAAACCCTTAACCCAAAGGGTGGTATTTTCCCTTGTAACCCTGTCCCGTGCGGTGGTTTAACCCAGCCACCGTTGGGATGGGATTGTCAGTGGTGCCCGCAGGTCCAAAGGGGAAAAGTTCACCGGCGCCCCGCGCGCCGCTGTTGTCCTTAGGCTGTCGCTCTAGCTTGGCCGCTGTAATCCCGCCTTGGCCTCAATCCTGGCGCTGCGCGTGCACGGGGATGGGTTACCCGGCGTGGCCGCGCTGGGCGGCGCGGGGCGCGCTGCCTCGTGACCCGCACGCCGGCCGCGGCGCCCTCCCCGCGAGCAGGGCTGGGCCTGCGCGGCCTCTGGGTCCCCCTGCCCTCGTGAGGCTCGCGGGCAGGGCCACTCTGCAGGGCCACATGGCGCATGAAGCTCCCTTCATGCTCCCCTTGGCTGCTCCTGTCACCCATGGGAGCCTGGTGCTGGTGGGGCGCTTGGGAGCTCTGCCCCCCGGCTCTAGGGTGGCGGGAGGAGGCCAGGCCTCAGGGAGAGGGTGCAGGAGCCGAGGTCGGCCAGGTCCGGGCTGTGCCCCCGGCAGCTCGTGCTGCGAGGTCGGCCTGTCCGGCTCCGGAGCTGTCCGGGACTGCGGAGCACGGCCGTGCGAGGGGGTGCCGCGAGGGGCAGGCTGGAAGGTGCTGATGTTGGGACTTGCAAGTCTCGTGTGACTTCTCTCTGGGAGTCCAAGGGCTCCCAGCCCAAACTGGCCACCACGCTTCCGTGCAGCCCTGGCGCTCGAGGTTACCCCGGTGCCAGCCAGGCCTGCGGGCTGCTTTGGCTCCCCTCGCTCTGCTGCTGCTGAGCTGCTTGTGCCGCTCCGCGCTGCTTGGGGTGAGCTCCGTCCCCACGTGCCCCCGTGCAGGCCTGAAAGGGGCCCTGCTGCAGGACTGTCCCTGCCCCGCCGGACTTGCTCCCCAGGGCGCAGGGCTCTCTGCTGCCGCAGCCTGTTGCGGACGCGGGTCCAGGCCACGTGGACTGCCCCGTGCCCTCACGTGGGGGTACTGGGGGGGCTGCCTTCCCGCCTGCTCCCCAGCTCGTGGCTTGCTCTGTGCCATCGAGGGATGGCTCAAGCGCTGCTGCTCCCTCGAGCCCTTTCCCTCCCACTTCCCAGGAACCCAAGTCTTGCTCCGCTCGCTCCAGGTTGGCATCAGGCCCCTGGCACACGCTGCTGTCGCCCTGGGGAGGAGGTGCCGAGGTGCTGGGCCTGATGTCCCACTCCTGCGTGGTGATGGGAGCTGGGCTTGGGGAAGTGCCGCCCCTCGGGGCAGGCTGGCGGCAGCCGTGGGGCCGTCACATGCGCTGCTGAGTCACCCTGCTGCGCGGTGGGAGCAGGAGCCGCCGCTCGGCCCCTCGCAGGGGCTGCCAGCCCTGCCCTGCAGGCCGCCCGTGCAGGAGGCTGGGCCTGGGGCCCGCGCGGTGCCCCCCACGCAGCCTTGCGCTCTCCACAGCGCTCCTCTCGCCACGTCCCCACTGTGGGGTCAGTGAATGAGGGGCTGCGGGTGCTGCTGGCACCAGGCGCTGCCCTCAGGGAGCGCCTGTGCCCTCCTGCCCGCGGCGAGCCAGGCCCCTGTGCTGCCCCTCCCCAGGCCCTGCAGCTCAGAGCCTGGGTCCCTCGGGCGTCTCGCTGCTGCTTCAGCCCTGCCCCTGCTGAGCAGGCTGAGGTCGGCTCTGTGCTATGGACATGGGAGCAGGAACGAGGATCTGTGCCCTCGCACGGAGGTAGGGGGCAGCTGGGAGCAGTAGCTCTTCCCAGCATCCAAAGGTCACCGGACTGGGGCTGGAATATTTGCCGTGCTGGGGAACAGCTCTGTCAGTGGCATCCCTGGGCATGGGGAATGGGGAGAGTGCTTTCTGGGTACCCAAGCCAGATCCAAGGGTCTTTGGGCAGTGCTCTGTTCCAGTGAGACAGGGTTTTGGCTGGGGAAGGATCCTTCCTGGCCCCTGCCCTCCCGCCTGGGAGCCGTGGGGCCTCCCTGGGCCCACATGCTGTTACTGCCCTGGCAAGAAGTTGTTCTGGGCCCCCTTTCTGACCGTGAGTGTGGGCAGCACTCCTGGGAGCTGAGCCAGGGCTGGCAGTGGGTGCCTGCAGAATAGCCCAGGCTGAAGGAAGAGTCAATGCCCCAGCTCGGGCCAAGGGTCCTGACTCTGCAGCGACTGCCTTGAGAGGCAGCTCTTCTCTATTTTTGTTTTCTTTTTCTTTTCCTCAGAAAATCATTGGCGTCTTCAAGCCCAAAAATGAGGAGCCGTACGGGCAGCTGAACCCCAAGTGGACCAAGTGGCTGCAGAAGTTGTGCTGCCCCTGCTGCTTCGGAAGAGACTGCCTCGTGCTCAACCAGGGCTACCTGTCGGAAGCGGGTGCCAGCCTCGTGGACCAGAAACTGGAACTCAGCATCGTTCCCCGCACAAAGGTGAGGGAGCTGCTGCGGGGCTCCTCTTCCAGGGATGCTTTTATCCTGCCTGGCTGTGCTGGAACCCTGTCTGTGGCACTTTTAACCTTGGAGAACTTGTGTTGAGGTCCTGATCTGTGGCTGCTCCTGCTCAGGTCCCTGTTGGGAGCCTGCTGCTGGGCAGAGCTGTGGGAAGGCTGTGTCTTGCTTTTATTGGTGATGTCTTGGTGCCCTCGTGTCTCCTCAGGTGGTGTATCTGGCCAGTGAGACCTTTAACTACAGTGCCATAGACAGAGTGAAATCTCGAGGGAAGAGGCTGGCCCTGGAGAAGGTGCCCAAAGTCGGCCAGCGCTTCAACCGCATAGGCCTGCCGCCCAAGGTAGAGCTCCCAGGCTGCGCACGTGCCTGTCGCTGCCTCTCCCTGGGCTGCTGCCCTCCGTGACCCTTCCCATCCTTGCTTCAGGTTGGCTCCTTCCAGCTCTTCGTGGAAGGCTACAAGGATGCCGACTACTGGCTGCGGCGCTTCGAAGCCGAGCCGCTGCCCGAGAACACCAACCGGCAGCTGCTGCTGCAGTTCGAGCGCCTGGTGGTGCTGGACTACATCATCCGGAACACAGGTAGGGCTGCTGCCTCCCTTCCCGCCTGCCGGAGGGAAGGGATGCGGGCAGGAGCTTGGCAGCTCTGCCTGGAGCCTGAATTCCCATCAACAACACTTGGATGCTGCCAAATGGCAGCTGCTCCGGGATGGAGCACAGGTGCTGTGGCTGCCCATGGGCACGGCCACGCTCTGGCTGCTGGCCTCTATTCTGGGAGGCCTGGAGGCCAGCCTGGGATCCACCCTGGTGCTGGGACGGAGGTTTTCCAGCTTCGAGAGTCCCAGGTCACCCAGGGACCCTGCACCAAGCCCCTGCCTGTGCTGCAGGGCTTCAGCTCGTGCTGGGGCCTCCTCAGCCCGTCCTGGCCTGGAAGGGCTGGGGCTGGAGCAGACGGCTCCCGTGCTCACGTGCCCGGTTCTCTCTCCGTACAGATCGAGGCAATGACAACTGGCTCATCAAGTACGACTGTCCCCTGGACAGCGCGGGCGTGCGGGTGAGTGGCCCTTCCTGGGCAGGGGCTCGCAGGGCTCGTCTGCTGCTTGCAGCCTGGCAAACAGGCAGGGCATTTGCCATCCAGCTCGGGCTTAGGAGCACGTAGAGGCCTGATGTGGCCTCTTGGGCCCTCTGTGCTCGTGCCTTGTGGCTAGTGAGGGTCTGTGGGGTTGCAGCTGGGGTCTGTGGGAGAAGCTGGTGCTCATGTGTTGCTGGCTGCAACCTGCCTTGATGCTGCTCCCCGCATGGAGGAGGCAGCAGCTGCCCTTGCATCTGTCCATGTGCTGTGGGTGGGAGGCTGCCATGCCTGTGCCAACGGGGTCTAAGAGCCTGGCAGCAGTGCTGGGGGATGCAGGAGGGGGACTGTCCCTGTTGGGGTCTCTCTTGTGACCTCTGTTCCTCTTCCTTCCAGGACAGCGACTGGGTGGTGGTGAAAGAGCCCATTATCAAGCTGGCAGCTATAGACAACGGTTTGGCTTTTCCCCTAAAACACCCAGACTCCTGGAGAGCATGTGAGTCCCTCGGACTGTGCTGGGGCACCCTGGGGTGCCACTCAGCTCTGTGCTGTGTGGCCATGGGGCATGTGAAGGACTGCAGAGGGGAGGTGGCTGGGGCCACCCTCCACAAACCTTTTGGGTGCTGAGTGCTCCTACAGCAGGGGCATATTCTGCTTCCTTCTGCAGATCCTTTCTACTGGGCATGGCTACCCCAGGCCAAAATTCCCTTTTCACAAGAGATAAAGGACCTGATTCTTCCCAAGATTTCAGACCCCAACTTTGTGAAGGACCTGGAGGAAGACCTGTATGAGCTTTTCAAGGTGAGCTGAGATCGGGTGAGGTTGGCTTGGAAGGAGGAGGAGCAAGGGTGGTTTTGAGTTGCTCCCTCTAAAGGCTGTGAGGACAGAGAGGTGGCCAGGTTCCTTTTAAGTTGCCTGGGTTATCTCTCTGCCAAGAGCTGAAAATAGAGTGTGGGGAGAAGCCCAGAAAATAGAGTGTGGCAAGAAGCCCAGGGGGCAGAAGAGAAGTTTGCTGGGGAAATAGGCCTCTCTTAAAAGGCATGTGGAGGAGGGAGGATCCCACTGTTCATTGCTATCTCTTGCAGAAAGACCCAGGCTTTGACAGGGGACAGTTTCACAAGCAGATTGCTGTCATGAGAGGCCAGGTAAGCTGTGTGTTAGAGGAGGCAGATGAGCAAGGCCATGGAGCCTTGTCTGTGTGCCCGAAAAGGGTGTTGAGGGGGCAGCTTGCTGCTGCTTTGCCCTCTGTCACCTCAGAGGGGCAGCTCGGGCTTCCCTCTCTTGTGCAGATCCTGAACCTAACTCAAGCGCTGAAGGACGGGAAGAGCCCCCTGCACCTCGTGCAGATGCCGCCCGTGATCGTGGAGACGGCGCGTTCCCACCAGCGCACGGCCAGCGAGTCCTACACGCAGAGCTTCCAGAGCCGCAAGCCCTTCTTCTCTTGGTGGTAGCTGGGAGCCGAGGGCTCGGACTAGCGCTCCGCGAGGAGCCGGCCGCCTGCTGCTGCCGCGGCCAGGCCGCACCGGCCGCGAGGGGCGAGTGCCGGGGCTGGAGCACCCGCGGAGCGGCGAGGCCGGCCGGGCACGGCCCCGGGCAGGGGCAGAGAGCGGCTGCAGGCCCCAGTGCAGTGGGCCCCGGGCCCACGTGCAGTTCTGAGCATGGCCGCTTGCCCTGGGAGCGTCTGGGATCCGTCCTGCCTTTTGTGCCCGCTGCCCGCCCTCCTCTTCCC
Organism: Rhynchotus rufescens; assembly: GCA_032273925.1. Classification (NCBI taxonomy): domain Eukaryota; kingdom Metazoa; phylum Chordata; class Aves; order Tinamiformes; family Tinamidae; genus Rhynchotus; species Rhynchotus rufescens. Next base: position 1,344 of record JAVCKT010037626.1, on the reverse strand, counting down.
CGCCCTGCCTGCTGCCAGCTCCCATGCCGGGATGGCCGGGGATGGGTGCCCCTGCGCTGCCCGCTCCAAGGGTGCTCTGCTTGGCCCTCTCCTCTGCCTCCACCCCGTGCACGCTGCTTTCCTCAGGGGAGTCCCTGCCTGCTGCGGGCGGTGGGGACCATCATGAACGGCTGTTCTCTGGCTGGGGCGGGGGAGTGGGACGAAGGCTGCCTGGTCCTGGCCTGCGAGGGGACACGAGGGGGACGAGGTGCTTGCTGGTCCTGCTGAGGAGCGGGCAGCTCTGGGCGGTGCCGTAGCCCCCAGGAGCTCACCTGGCCCCGGGCAGGACGTGTGCGAGCAGCCCCGTGCTGGCCGGTCCTGTCCCTGCTCCCAGGCCTGTCCCTGCGGCTCCTCTCGCTTGGCTTCCCCGCCTTCCCCCTGCCAGCTCCATGGCTGCCATGGCCCCAGCCTCATCTCAATCTCGGTGCCCTCGAGCATCGCAGGGGCTGGAGCTGCTCTTCCTGGGTGGGGAGCAGGAGCCCTAGCCAAGGCACCGCTTCAGGCGCATGAGGGGCTCTTGGGCTCCCTGTCCCAGCGCAGGGGCTTCGCGCAAGCAGAGGAGCTGCTGAGCTGCTCTCTGGGCTGCTCTCTAACCTGCTGCCCGGGCTGCCGCCTGCATCCGCTTGCCTGGAGCTGCAGCTTTCCCTGCTGCAGGGGCCTTGGAGGGCCTGGGGGCCTGTGCTGGGGGTTGGGGGCCGGCTGGGGCGCCGCTGCTCGGGCCCGAGCGGGAGGGCAGCTCGGTGGTCTCAGGGGAGGTGCAGGGGCTCAGTGCCAGGGTGGGGGGGATGCTACAAGCATGGGGTGGGGGGGAAGAAGCTCCCTGGGTCTGGCCCAGCTGCACCTCCATATGACCTGAAATGTATCGTTCCAATGCACTGTAGAAATGTATGTAATGTATTTAAACCATGCGACCCTCTGAATAACAGAGCTGCCGTTCCGCTCGCCTCCAGCCCCTCTCCCTGGGAGCAGGGCCTTGAGCCCCGGGTCGGGGCTGGCACAGGGATCCGGGTGCCTGGGGTGCAGCAGAGCTTCACGCAGCCCCCACCTTCAATTAACAGTCTCAGCCTCGTCCAGCACCTTAGTGTCCTGGGGCGCCCAGCCCGGGCACTCGCTGCTCCGCGAGGTGCCCTCGTGGGGCAGCCCCGGCGCGGGGCAGGCGGAGGCGGCTCCGTGCTGCTCCGCCGCGGGCCCGGGGCTGCTCCCCGGCTCCTCCGCGCCGCTCCTGCGGGAAGAGGTGGGTGAAGGCGGCGGGGCCCGGCCGCGAGCGCCGGCCCGGCACCCAGCCCGCACCTACCGGCGGCGGCC